>PVIW01006033.1:0-94449 GCA_004026585.1 Noctilio leporinus | reverse complement strand
GCAGAAAGAAAGAAGGAACTTGTACCCTTTGCAACAACATGGATGGAACTGGAGAGTATTATGCTTAGTGAAATAAGCCAGTCAGTGAAGGACAAATATCATATGATCTCACCCATTATGGGACAATAATGAGCAAAACTAACAACAAGCAAAACAGAACCAAGTGTATGAATACAAGGAATAGGCCTTCAGTGGTCAGGGGAATGGGGTAGGGGGGAGGGGGAGGTAGAGGCAAAGAAGGGGAACAGCTTAGACAAGAATCTAGTATAAAGGAACCATGGACATGGACAACAGGTGGGATTGACTTTGGGGGGAATGGGTGGGGGGGGACAGAGGGGAGCAAAAAAGGGATGGATGTAATACCACAACAATAAAATTTTTAAAAAAATTTTAATTCATAAAAAAAAAAAGGAAATAACATGTTTCAAAGACAGCTTGTAGCTCTTATGGATGGAGAATATTTATTCTGGCTCCCTGACTATGTTCTTGAATCAACAACATCTTCCTCTCGTATTCATAATATGGTAAAATTACTACAATAACCTAGAAGATCCTACCTGATCTGGTTCCCAGCTGTTTCTCCTGCCAGTTTCCTACCACTCACCCTTTCCTTACTTTGCTCCACAACAGAGGCATTATTATTTCAAATATGCCAAGTTCAGTCCCTTCACATGCTCTCTCCACTGCCTACTTGACTCTTCCTTTCAGATGTCCTCTTATATGGCACATCGAGAGAGACTGTCCCCTTCTAAATTTCTCTGTTGAGCAGTAGCTCTTAACGTTTTAGGGGTCACAAACTATTTTGAGAATCTGATGGAACTCAGAAAAAGGAGTGATTGCATACAACATTTTACCTATTATTTTGGGGTCTTCACTGATCCTCTGAAGCCATTCCATATTCCTCTTTGGAGTCCATAGATCCAAAAGTAAAACCCTAATCCAGAGGTGATACCAATTAAATGTTCTGGTTCTAAAAGTTCAAAACCCAGCCCAGGACAGGAGCCAAAGGGCAAGTCCCCAAGCTGTTGAGAGTTCCTGACTTCCATAGGTACCTCTTTTTTATGTGCCTGTTTTCTTGAAAGCATTCCCTAGCACCTCCAAACATTCAGGAAAGGCTCATTGAACGCATTGGTGCTTGTGTTTGATCAGGAAAGAAAATCAAAGATTTCCACCCTTGTGAAACTTACATTTATTACCTGATCCTAAGAACTGCCTAAAATCTTCATTCTATTGTAGTAAGATTGTACCTTTTTTATTCTCCACTGACTTCCCTTGATTTAGACAAGCTGAGAAGATCGCACTAGGTCTTGGCTACACCCCATTAACTCCTGCTGTCATGCTACAGAGGTCAGCAGCTTCCCCGTCTATGCAAAGAACAAAGGAGAAAATTGCTTCTGCAGCCTGATAAATAGATAGTTATAAAACTGAAATACTAATGACATGCCAGCAGTCATATAACGACAAAAATAATCATTTGAAACCACTTTGCCATTCCTGCTCAGAAAGACTGAAATCTTCTCCACAGCTGTACTATTAAATTTCAGGTTACTAAAGACAAGAATCTAGCTATTCTATCTAAATTGAAGCAATTGTAGAGCAAGTCTGCAAAAATGATCTAATTGTTTTGTGAAGGATGGTGGCAATAAACCTGAGGCTTCATACATATACCTTCATCTGAAAAAGTTGATCAGAGTCATAAATATTCATCTGATTCAAAATTTACCCTATGAAGGGGAAGTTTTTCAGCTGTAATGTGTTACTTTCTCAAGATTGAATAAATTAAGCTAGAATTAAGCAGGGCTTTTTCTTCTACATGGGCCCCCACTTGCCCTTTTGCAGACACCACTTTCCTTAGCACCGAAGTGTTTTCATTTAATTTGTCTTCTTCAGGGCATTAACCAGAGTGTCTCTGTGTTAACTCAACAGCCAAGAAGCGATTCTGGTCTGTGCCTGAACCAGTTCATGGCTTTCTGTTTCCACACATTTAGGCTGATGCTGTTCTTCCTTTGCCCTTCATCACTCTCTGCCTCCCACCACTCCCCTCCCCGTGCCTGCCATGCCCTCTCTGCTTTTGATGTGATGACATCAAGGCATTGTTCTGTTCTCTGATGGTCAGACAGAGAGCAGCAGTCACAGAGGCACCCTGATTATGTGGCCATTCACAGACTCTCTATAATAGGAACAATACCATGAGCCCCAAGAATATCAGACCTGAAAAGTAGCAAGAGCTTTTAAACCTTCTTAGTTTTTTTCTTTCAGGAAAATAGAGAAGCCCACAAGTTCTGTTTCTTTTCTGAACCTTGTCACGTGCAAGATTTACAATGTGTCATGTCTTTTTGATTTCATGAAGTCACATTAGGAGTCATACCATCTGTATGAGTCATCATTTTGAAAGATAGAAACAAGAAGAAATATAGGAAGATGATATACATATATCTGTCTATAGAAAAAGAGATTTATGATAAAGAATTGGCTCATATAAGGCTTGAGAAATTTCAGTTCTGCAGCTGAAAAGTGGTAGATCCAAGAGAACTGATATGCAGGTCCAATCCTCCTGGGAAGGTCTACAGGCTCAAGGCTCAAAAAGACACAATGTTTCAGCCTGAGTCAGAAATTCAGAAAAGAGCCCAGTGTTCCAGCTCAAACACCAGTCAGGAGAAGTTCCTTCTTAGCCTCTTTAGTCTATTCATGTCTTCAATTAATTGGATGATACCCACCCACCCTGGGAAGGGAAATGTGCCTTATTCTGTCTACTGATTCAAATATTATACTCACCCACAATATCCTCATAGACACACCGACAGAACAATGTTAGGTCTGGCCAGTGTCTGGGCATCTGAAATTGATGCATAAAATTAACCATTGTACCATTCAACTTCATATCCTCCAATGGTGAAAAAGAATCTAGAGCCCTGGCTGGTGGCACTGTGGATAAGGCACCAGCCTTCGAACCTAAAGGTCGCTGGTTCGATTCCCAGTCAGGGCACATAACCAGGTTGCAAGCCAGGTCCCTAGCCATCTCCTTAGCTGGAGGCAGGTGAAAGGCAACCATACATTGATGTTTCTCTCCCTCTCTGCCTCTCTCCCTTCCCCTCTCTGAAAACAATAACTAAAATTAAAAAAAAAAAAAAAAAAAAAAAAGAATCTAGGGACAAGGATGGAGGTGATCAGTTTTCACCACTAATCTCTCTTACCCTCTCCCCCACCTTCTTCGTCTTCTTAGTACAAAATTTGAAAGAAATGAATTATCTTCCTGAGATTATCTTCCTTCTGTCCTAAGACTGGTAAATAACTTTTTTTTTCTTTTAATCCATAGCTAAAGTAGAAACATTTTTATAATGATTTTTATCTATATGTCCTAGTCTACAAGGTATATTTTACATATATAGTACTTATCTATTGCTGTGTAACCAACCACCCTGAAACTTAATGGCTTAAAACAATCAACATTTATTATCTCTCACCTAGTTCTGAAGGTGAGGATTTGAGAGCAGCTACACTGAGAAATTACTGTGCAGAATTTCTCATGAGGTCACAGTCAAGGAACTGGCCAGGGATGTGGTCATCTGAGAGTGTAACTGGGGCCCGAGGACCTGCACCCAAAGTGGCCTCACTGGACGGCTGGCAGTCTAGTGCTAGTTGTGGCTGGGAGACCTCAGGTCCCCTCACAGTGGCCCCTCTAAATGGCTGCTTGAGCAGCTAGCTGTGCATCATGGGGCTCTTTCCAGGATGAGCAAGTCAGGAGGATGAGGTAGAAGCAGCAATGGCATTTAGGATCTAGCCTCAGAAGTCACACGTTGATACTTTTGCCAAGTCCTACTGGTCATGTAGGTTAGCCCTTTTCAATACGGGAGGGAACTGCCCAAGGGAGTGAATCTCAGGAAGCGAGAATCACTTGGGGCCATCTTGCTGGCTGGCTCAACATAAATACATTGGCTTGATGCAATGTGGTAACATTAGATATTATTAATTAATGTCATCAGAGAAAAGACACATACTCCAATTCACTAAAGTACGGGATTCAATCCAAAGCCTTGTGAAATCGAGAAAGATTGATTATAACCCATTCCTACCCCCAAATTCATCAGTTCAGTTATGACGTAGAGGAAGATTCAATTAAATAATTAAGACAAGATTTACTTATAATAAAAATGTGCCATCTATCTTCATGGTATTTGAAAACTGACCTACCATTGATTGATTTCCAGCACTTTTATGGCAGTAAAAGTTAAATTTATAATGCTATATTCATTTTGTCTTTTTACAATACATTTTTCAGTTTCTAATTCTTTCTTATTCCTGTGTAAATTTCAAAGTGCATGATCAGTGCAGTGACTTTTTATGCATTCACCAACATTCATTACAATTTACTGTAAGCCCAACATTGTTTGACCCGTGGTACGCATTGGGGAATAAGATACAGTCTCTGGCCTACAAGACATTTACCATACTAAGGAAGAGATATACCTGTTCTGAGACCATTTTAATCCTAAATAGTAGAGCAGAAATATACATCGAGAGCACCTTGCAGCCATGGGACAGAAGTCCTAGGGGCTGACACTAAGGAAGGCTTCAGAGAGGGGCTATCACTTGAGTAATTTCTGAACACAAGTAGGAGTTCAACAAATGGACCGAGATTGAGTGGGGTGGATCAGTAGGGGAGGCATTTTACCTGAATGGCAAACATGTGCAAAAACAAGGAAATGAAGGGGTTCAGGACATGCGACTTCAAAGTATAACACTTGGTGTATTTAATTGGTGTTAAGCTGAAGCTGTTTGAGAACATGGCAGAAGTAGCCAGGTCACTCTGCCCCTCTCCCTGCTCTTCCTCATTCCCTGAAGCAGGTCACAAACCCCCGCTGTGAGAGGTGCCCTCCCTACACCCAGAGAAAAGGAGCATCCTTATTTCCAAAGACAGAGGGACTCCCGGGAGAATTCAAACAAACACGCCTCACTAAGTTTCTCCCCATTTACTGCGGTCACCTCACACTCCGTCACCTGTCATGTTCCTCCTTGCCGGTGCCTAAAATAGACAAGGCTAACATTTCTCTGGGCCTTCACGGCCTTACAGAGGCTTCTGATCCATATTAAATGAACCTGTATGCTTTTCTTCTGTTAATATGTCTTTGTCTATTTAATTTTCAGATACAGCCAGGGAGCCTAAGGGGGTCAAGGAAACTTTTCCTTCCCTACAAAAGCAGGAAACAGCATGGACCTTGCATTATGTTTCTATTACTGCTGTTACAAATGGCCACAGATGTGATGGCTTAAACAACACAAGTCTGCTGTGTTTCTGTAACAGGTCCGAAGTCTTCAGCAGTTTTCACTGGGCTGAACTCAAAATCTCTGCAAGGCTGCAGGAGGCTCTGAGGGAGAACCCATTCCCTTGCCTTTTCTAGCTTCTTCCAAACGCCACCCACACTCCCTGATATGTGGCCGCTTCTCCCATCCTCAGAGTCAGCAGAGCTGGGTCCATCCTCACACTGCCACATGTCTGGTTCTCTGAATCCAGGAAAGGTCCTTTGCTCTTTGAGGCTCCTATGAGGGGGGTACCCCCCAAACCCAGAATTTATTTATAAAAATTGTGTATTCATTCTTACCGGTGTAAACTTTGGTCACCTTCAAAGTACTCTCCATTTGGTACAATACACATATCAAGACTTTTTTCCCACTGCTCAAAACAATTTTTGAACTCTTCAATTTGATGCCTTTTAGTGTTTCTGCTGTTTTTTGTTTCACCTCTTCCACATTGGCAAAATATTTCCATTTGAGGATGTTTTCTTCCAGGGAAAAAAATGAAATGTCAATCAGGGTGAAATTGGGTGAATAGGGAGGTTGGGGCACAGAAAGTCATGACATTTTTTGTCAGAAATTGCTGTACACTCAGTGGAGTGTGGGCAGGTGTGCTTGTAAAAGTATGCATATGAAATGGACAAAGACATTGAAAGGTCTTCAAAAAAATTCACTGAAACTGAACACAGCCTCTCACAACACCACCAGCTGGTATACTGATGCAGATGGATTCCTAGAACACTCACCGCGCAGGGGAAGCATGTACTACAAAGGGCCTGCTTGCCAGAAGATAATTCTGAGGTTTCCCCCATATGATTAATTAGATTGGGCCAACCTGGATAATTCATGTTAATTTCTCATCTCACGGTCCTTAACCTTATTCACATCTACAGTCGACTGTTGTCCTATAAGATAACATTCATAGGTTCTGAGAATTAGGGTGAGGACACTGTTGGGACCCACTATTATACCTACTACAGTCTGTTCAGAAAAGAGCCAGGAATTCAGCATGTCTAGATTGCAGAGTTCTTGGCAGTAAATGGAAAAAGAAAAGGCCAGACCAAGCAAGTTCAAGAGTGGATATTACCTTGTGTAGGGATATTTGTTTCTTCATCACCCCAACATTACCCCCTTCTCTTGCTAATGGTGTCCCTAGTTTCCTCTTAAGAACTTCCCCTTGGTTGGTCTACATGCTGTGGTTTGGGCAGGCTGTTAATGATAGCATGTTGAAATCCAAGGCAAAGTCTTCAGTTTAATAATATATCTATACTTTTGCATAATTACAAAGGCCAAGAGTCACATGTCTAGTCCTGTTGATTGAGAGGACATGGCAAGGGGCGTATACACAGATGCTGTTAGAGAAGGTGTCTCTCTTGGCTTTGGGGTTGCTAAATGGGATGATAAAAGTCTTGAGTGATCTGTGGTTCTGCTCTCAAATACCAGTTGCTGGGAGGAAACTTCCTAAGAAAGAAGAGAAGCAAGAAATAAAGAGTGGAGGAATAATTTACATGCCTGAACCTAAAACTATCCTTTTCTTTTTAGTGGGTCACTTGCAGCTGAAAGAATCCTAAGTAACTCACCTTATGTACCGCAAAAACTCTTTCAAGGATGAAAGCCATGGAGTGATGTGGTTAGGTTTGTCCTTGTGGCAATGTACTGAATGTCTTTTAGTAAAGACAGACAAACATTGCAATCTTCCGGGTGATAGCTGATGTTTGATTTAAACCATCAAGTCAGATGAATACAGAACTTTATCATGGGGTGGCCTGCAATGTTAAATATTGCAGAGAACCAGAGAATAAAAGCAAAGAACATTGATTTGATTTGGTTAACCTTAATAAGAGTTATTTGAATAGGCTAGTAGGAGTTGAATTGTAGAGATTGAAGAAGATGGTGCTTTAAACAATATTTTCATTTTCTCATTAAACTTTGTTTTAATGGGTCTCAAAATTCTGTCACAGATTTTGGTCAAGTTGTTTCCATTAAAAAAGTACTGATTTTAAAAACAAATAACTTAAAAACTGACACACACACACACACACACACACACACACACACACACCCGAATGGTCCACAAATTCTCCTTTCCTTCTGAAGGTTTTACGATGCATTGTAATCATTAACCAATCCTTTATTATTACACTTAAATGGCCAATTGAGACAAAGTTCTGAGACCCCTCTTCCACCACTGGTTAAGACTGGGGTGGCAGGTGTTGGGGATAATATTCATTTTAGCCTTCTGAGCTTTCTGGGCAGACTTGGTGACTTTCCCAGCTCCAGCTGCCTTCTTGTTCACTGATCTCATGACACCCATATCAACTGTCTGTCTCATGTCACAAACAGTAAAGTGGCCCAGAAGAGGATAGTCAGAGAAGCTCTCAACACACATGGGCTTGCCAGGAACCATATCAACAATGGCAGCATCACCAGATTTCAGAAACTTTGGGCCATCTCCCAGCTTTTTTCCAGAACGATCAATCTTCTCCATTAGCTCGGCAAATTTGCAAGCAATATGAGGGTGACAATCCAGAACAGCTGCATATCCAGCACTGATTTGGCCTGGATGGTTCAGGATAATCACCTGAGCTGTGAAGCCAGCTGCTTCCATTGGTGTGTCATTTTTGCTATCACCAGCCACATTGCCATGACGAACATCTTTGACAGACATATTCTTGACATTGAAGCCCACTCAAAGCTTCACTCAGAGTTTCATGATGCATTTCAACAGACTTTACTTCAGTTGTAACGGTGACTGGAGCAAAGGTGACCACCATGCTGGGTTTGAGACACCAGTCTCCACTCGGCGCACAGGGACAGTACCAATGCCACCAATTTTGTAGACAGCCTGGAGGGACTTGTCAGTTGGACAAGTTGGTGGCAGGATGCAATCCAGAGCTTCCAGCAGTGTGGTTCCACTGGTACTGCCATCTTTACAGGTGACTTTCCATCCCTTGAACCAAGGCATGTTAACACTTGGCTCCATCATGTTGTCACCATTCCACCCAGAAATTGGCACAAGTGCTACCGTGTCAGGGTTGTAGCCAATTTTCTTACTGTAGGTGCTGACTTCTTTAACAATTTCCTAGTATCTCTTCCTGCTATAGAGTGGCTCAGTGGAATCCATTTTGTTAACACCAACAATCAGCTGTTTCACACCCAGTGTGTAGGCCAGAAGGACATGCTCACGGGTCTGCCCATTCTTGGGGATCCCTGCTTCAAATTCACCAACAGTAGCAGCCACAATCAGGACAGTATAGTCAGCCTGAGATGTGCCTGTAATCATGGTTTTGATGAAGTCCTTGTGTCCTGGGGCATCAATGATGGTCATGTAATACTTGCTGGTCTCAAATTTCCACAGGGAGATATCGATGGTGATACCACGCTCATGTTCAGCTTTCAGTTTATCCAAGACCCAGGCATACTTGAAGGAGCCCTTGCCCACCTCCGTGGCCTCCTTCTCAAATTTTTCCATGGTTCTTTTGTCAATCCCACCACATTTGTAGATCAGATGCCCAGTAGTGGTCAACTTGCCAGAATCTACATGTCCAATGACCATGATGTTGATGTGAGTCTTTTCCTTTCCCATTTTGGCTTGATTTAGGGGTAGTTTTCACAACACATGTGTTCTGATGGCAAACCCATTGCAAAAAAAAGTAAACAATATATTTTTAAAAGATTTTTTAAATTATTTTTAGAGAGAGAGGAGAGAAAGAGGAAGAGAGACATCAGTGTATGGTTACCTACCTCCAGCTGGACCTGGCTGGAGACCTGGCTTGCAACCTGGTTATGTGCCCTAACTGGGGAATTGAACCAGCGACCTTTAGGTTCTCAGGCTGGCACATTATCCACTGTGCCACCAGCCAGGGCTAAACAGTATTTTTATTGTTATATCTGATTATGAAAGTAATTCTCATTGTAGAATGTCCAAAAAGTATATAAATAGATGAAGAAAATAAAAATCACCAATAACCTCATCAGTATTTGAAATGTTTCTGTCCTTTTTAGGTAGGCCTGCATTGCTATGAACTTCCCTCTCAGGACTGCCTTTACTGTGTCCCATAGATTTTGGGCTGTTGTGCATTTGTTTTCATTTGTTTCCAGAAACTTTTCTATTTCTTCCTTGATTTTATTGTTAACTCATTCATTATTTAATAGCATCTTATTCAGTCTCCATGAATTTGAATGTTTTTGAGTTTCTTCCTTGAGATTGGTTTATAGTTTCAAGCTGTTGTGATTTGAGAAGATGTTTGATGTAATTTCAGTTTCCTTGAATTTGTTGAGGCTTTTTTTATGTCCTACCATGTGGTCTGTCTTTGAAAATATTCCATGTATGTCTGAAAAGAATGTGTATATATATATATATTTTTTTTTAAAGATTTTATTTATTATTTATAGAGAGAGAAGAAGGGAGAGAGGCAGAGAAGATGAGAGACATCACTGTACAGTGAAAAGAATGTGTATTTTGCTTCTTTGGTGTGAAAAATACATATATTTAAATGTACTTAAATATAGCAATTAAGTACATTTGATCTAGAGTGGTGTTCAATGCCACAATCTCCTTTTTTCTTTTCTTATAAGATCTGTCCATTGTTGAAAATGGAGTGTTAAAATCCTCTACTATGAGTATGTTATTGTCCATTATCTTTCTTAAACTCCTCCAGGATTTTCCTTACATATTTGGCTGCTCCTATGTTGGGTGCATGTATGTTTATAAGGGTATATCTTCTTGATGGACTATTCCCCTAAGTATTGTGAAATGACCTTATCTGTTTCTTTTTATGGACTTTTGTTGTGAAATCGATTTTGTCTGATATAAGCATTATTGCCCTGGCTTTTTTTTCTCACGTACATTTGCTTGAAATACATTTTTCCATCCCTTCACTTTCAGACTGTGTTGATCTTTTGTTCTGAGGTAAATCTCTAATAGACAGCATATATGTGGGTCATGTTTTCTTATCCATTCAGCTATCCTACTATGTCTTCTGATTAGAACATTTACTCACATTTACATTTAAGGTTATTGTTGATAGTTACTTTATTCATTGTCATTTTTTCCCTTTGTACCTATGTCTGTCTGTCTGTCTGTCTGTCTGTCTGTCTCTCTCTCTCTCCCTCCCTCCATCTTCTTAAAGCAGTCCCTTTAACATCTCAGGCAATACTGGTTTAGTAAAGATGTATTCTTTTAGCCTTCTTTTATCTGGGAAACTCCTTATTTCACCCTCCATTTTGAATGAGAGCCTTGCTGGGTAGAGTAGTCTTGATTGTAGACCTTTGTTTTTCATTGCTTGGAATATTTCTTGCCATTCCCTTCTGGCTTGTAGTATTTCTGTTGAGAAATTAGTAGGAGCCTTATCAGGGCTCCCCTATATGTTAATAGCTATTTCTCTATTGCTACCTTTAGAATTTTCTCTTTGTCTTTGAGTTTTGCAATTTTAATTATGATGTGCCTTGGAGTGGGCCTCTTTGAATTCATCTTCATTGGGACCCTCTGTACTTCCTGTACTTGCATGAATTTTTTTCTTATCAAGTTAAGGAAGTTTTCTGCCATGACTTTTTCAAACCAGTTTTATATTCCTGCTCTTCTTCTTCTCCTCCTGGTATTCCTATGATATGGAAATTATTGTGTTTCATGTTGTCCTGCAGCTCTCTTAAACCCTCTTCATTGGTTTTCCATCTGTTTTCATTTGGTTGCATTGTCTGGGAGTTTTTTTCTACATTGTCCTCCAGCTCTCTGATCCATTCCTCTGCTTCATCTAGCCTGCTTTTGATTGCTTCTACTGTGTTCCTTAATTCAGAAATTGTATTCTTCATTTCCTCCTGACTCTCATTGATAGTTTTTGTGTCCTTCATAATGCTGGTGTGGTTCTCAGTAAGTTCCTTGTAGCTTTTCTGGAGTTCTTTGTAGTTCCTTTAGAGTTCTTTGTAGTTTTCTCTGAGCTCACTGAGCTCATTGAGCTTCCTTATAACCATTGTTTCGAACTCAGTTTATGATAGTTTGCATGCCTATCATTTAGCTGTCCTTTTGGGGATTCCTTCTTTCCTTTCACTTGAGGGTTGTTTCTTTGTCTCCCTGTTTTTGTTGACTCTTCTTGTTTGTTTCTGCTTCTTAGATTGATCTGCTTTGACTTCCTGTCTTCATGGTGTGATCTTCTGTGGTAAGAGACCACTTTCTTCTCTTTCTGGATCTGCCCCTGGTGACATCAGATCATGTCCCAGTCTGGGCCTAGGCAGCCTGGTTGAGATGACCAGAGGTTTACCTTCTGTGTCTGTCTCCTTCAGATGTTAATCTGTTGAATCTATAATCATCAATCAGGCTTAAGAACCCAGGATACGACCCAGGAATTCCTTTGGGTGGGGCTATTGCTTCCTTTCAAGCTGATGCCACTTGGAGGGGAGTGGTCTTCTTGAGCTAGTAGGCTCCTGCAGTATGGAGGATGAATAAGCACTGGGGTCCTGTCAGCTGCACCATCAGTTCTCTCCCCAAAGCCACCATCCCAAATTTTCCTCAAGCATCTTTAGTCCACTCTGCCCTCCCTCTGCCAGAATCCAGGGGAAGTGGATGCAAGTGAAGTTTTGTGCATTTTCCCTTTAAGAATCTCTTTGTATCTCCAGCTGTCTCTCTGAGACAGTCAAACAAACAAACAAACCCACAACCTTTTGCTTTTCACAGCTGGATACTATGTGGTTTACTCGTGACTAATGCTGTAAGCTAGGGGACCCAGCTTAGAGTTTAGACCCCACACTTCTCACAGGGAACCCTTGGAGCACTGAAATATTTCTCCACACCTTCTGCTGCCACCCAGCCCAGCCCAGCCAGCCCTCTTGGGAGCCCAGCCAGCATTCTTATGTCTCCTCCACACTCCATACCAGACACATTGTGATGAAATAGTTTCTTCTGCCTGCCTGTGGTTATAAGGTTTCTCTCCAACTAATGTTCAGTTGGTTATTCCAGATGATTTCTCCATAATTTAGTTGTAATTCCAGATTGGTTCTGGGAGGAGGTTAGTAGCTTCTACTTATTCCTCCACCATTTTGGATCCACCTCATCAGTATTAACCACTGTTGATGATTTAACCTTTCCTTTCCAGATAATGATATGATTCTGCATTTATCACATAATGTAATATTATTAACAATGCCTCTTGTCATGAAGCATCCTTGAAAATATGGATTTTATTGACTGTATAATATTCCATCATATGTTAATTCTTTAGATAGATTTGAACATAAATTATAAGATCAAAATAGTAAATTATGTTAAAATAACTTTTAAAATATTTTCCTTGTTTTAATCTTAAATTGGTACCTTTCAAACAACAATGCCCCAGTAATTCTGCTTCAAGTTCTTTATTTTAAGGAGGATTTTTTTAAAATTACCAATTACATATGCATTTTTACTATCAAGTGCCATTATTGGCTCTCCCTCTTTCTCTCTCTGCATAGGGAGCAAAATGTTTCATTTAGCTTTCTTTTGTTCCTGAAATAGTAGAAGAATTCTTTTTTCTGTTTCCTTTTATGTCTCTCAGATGTGGCATCCTGTTTCCTACTGAGCTTTTTTGACCCAACTCCTACAAGCTTCTGCTCGTTCTCTGTGATCTCCTCAGGAATTTGCCCTACATTCCACATTATGTGGCATTTCCATTTGTGCTTCATCTTTTTGTGAAGTTCTTTCTTAAGTAACTTTTATAATCATTGCCAATTTTTCCTCATTGCAAATATAACAGATTGCACTGTGCTGTGCTTTGGGAAGTGTTTTTGCTTGAACCAGTCAAAAGCAGCATTTTGACTAAATCAACATTTGATACTGTGACATTCAGCTATTAGAAGTTCATGTTCAAAAACACCAATAAGGTAGATATCCTGAAAAGGTTTATATGTACCAGGGAATTAACATTTTTGTTATGTTATTGGAGTTCTATAACTTGTCAAACTAAATACTATATGTATGAGGAACATAAAATCAATAAAATCAGTAAAGTTTTAAAATCTTGGCAAGATGATTCCACCATTTAATATGTTGGCTTAACCAACTGAGAATTCAGTAATATACAGAGTAAAAATATTTAAACAAAATTAATCAATTGAAGCATTTAGGGAACAAAGTATGACATTTTATTTCATGCCATATTTTTTGAAAGATCAAAAATAGAATGCTTTCAGCATTTCTCCTATAGTTTTACCAACATGACTAAAAAAATGGCTTTCCGTTATGGAAAATTTTAAACATATACAAAAATAAAAAGAACAATATTACAAACACTCATATATCCATCACCTTGCTTCAAAGCCTATCAACATTGTTTTACTCTATACCAACCATTCATTCCCTTTACACACCCAGAATAATTGTGAATAAAATATTAGACATTGTATCTGTTAATATTTTATGTAAAACTGTAAAACTCTACAGACCTAAGAATAGAACAAAAATACCACTACCCACCTTAAGGAAAATCAAGCAGTAATTTCTTAATGTCACTCAAGGGGCACTTGGTTTTTAAATGTCTCCAGTTGTCTCATAATTTATTTTTAAACCTTTGGTTTCTTTGAGTCAGGTTGCTATTAAATATATTGTGGTAGGTTGATAGGTCTCTTAAGACTCTTTTAAGATATGTTAACACTTTATTTCTTATCTTGTTCCTTGAAATTTATTTGTTAATGAAGTCATACCAAAATAATTTAAAATCTTTTTTAATGAGTTCAGTAACCCATTATCTAAAATTTGACTTCTTTCAAAATATAAAAATCTATTTTTTTAAAGATTTGATTTATTATTTTTAGACAGAGGGGAAGGGAGGAAGGCAGAGAGGGAGAGAAACATCAACGTATGGTTGCCCTTCACCTGCCTCCAGCTAAGGACCTGGCTTGCAACCTGTTTTATGTGCCCTGGCTGGGAATCGAACCAGCAACCTTTGGGTTCACAAGCTGGTGCCTTTATGCTGAGCCACCAGCCAGAGCTTAAAAATCTATTTTAAAAATAATTGATTCTGTTTATACTAAAAGCAGTACCATGGCAGTAAGCTGTGGGGAAGAAAGGGTGGAGTCTGTCTTTACTACTGAAATCCCAACACCCTTAAGCTATCAGGAAATGATCTAAGCTCATTTAGGTTGACTATAATATTCACTTATTCCTTTATTAAATGAATACTTATTGAGAACTTGCTTTGTGTTAGACAAATGCATGCATATGCTTATGCAATATAGACATCAATTTCAAATGTAGCATAGTCTTCAAATAGGCATAAATAAGAAATATTCCCATGAACAGATATATTCTATTTAAATTTATTTATTTATTACTGTATCACATATACTGTCTGAAATAAATAATAAATGGGAAATCTGTCTTCTTACACTAGTACCCCAGAGATTCAGTTGCTGAAGGAGAGACCAGAAAAAATGTTGAATGAGTAATTCATTCACCTACCATGTATTGAGTATGTACAACTATTTTGTACAAGGATTAAGCATATTAAAGATATTTATAATTTATTCCAGGTGTAACATAAAAATGAGAATCAAAGAAGAGGTAAAATTTGAAGAACTAGGAAGACATATCAACATCTTATGACAGATTTTCTAAGGGATTAAAATAGGAAAGACTAGGGGTTAATTCCAAAATGTTTAGATTCAATTCTAGAAAAATAAAGTAGTGCTATATGCAATTATTATGTAAAATAGCACAGAAATTTTTCAAAATATCATACCCAAATTCTATTCTTATATTACATTTTAAAAACAAAAAGAAAAAAATTTAATGATTTAAAAATATATAATGATTAGAGTTATTTGGTAATTTTTTACATAATAGTAACTATACTCTCAAGCCACAGAATTTAAGCAGATGCAATTTTATATTATATACAGATGGTTTATGTCACACTTTACTTTGGATAAAATATATTTAAATACATTTTCCAATTACTTAAAATGTGATATTATGAGCACTTCTTTCTAGCATGCCTTGTGCAGTGGTTAATCTTTTGTGATTGGAAATGAGCCCATTTATATTTGTAAAATGCTTAAAAAGGAAATAATTATGCACCCAACTCTGGTTTTTAGGAGCAGAAAGTCAAACTTTACTAATATAGTGAATAAAACTGAACTTATCTTTTAGATGATACAAATTTGTTCATCAGAATTAATGAGCTGCCAACAGCTTAATGCCCTAAAGAAATAAATAGAATCTCACTAGGTAGCCTATATATCTTACTAATTTATTGAGTCCTGCTCAACATACTTCAAAATAGTATAAAAATCATAGAAGGAAATTTTTAAATCAATTTAGTATTTTCAACCATAAAATTCCTATCAAAGTTGATGGATATTTCTCAGAATCATTGAGTACAACCTCTTACATTTGTTGTTATAATTTTTTGTTATATGGCATCCTCTTTTGCACCCAACAGAAGTCAAACCAATTAACAAATGCATAAAATTATTAAGATTATCACCACTGAGCTACATTATCATAGCTATACCATCCTTGTGAAAATAATATCATAGTTTCAGTTCATTATATTAATGTCTTTAGTCTTAACATACACTGGAGAGCTTTAAATATATTATTTTTGAAATCTGATTTTATTTCACATATTTTTAAATGGCATAATAATCTAGAGTTTTTACTAAGAATTAAAGTCAATAACCTGATTCTTTCTAAACCCACAGTCTTAGTGATGTTATTGGATGCATTGTGTGTTACTCATACATTCTGTGTAGCTGTTGGACCAAAAGCATCAACTTACAACTACACATTGGACATGCTATTACAACTTCTCTTCCATTGGATGGTTTCTATTAGAAATGCAGTTATTGTACTTATATTTGCTGAGTAACCATCAATTGTCCAATTTATAAAATGTGTATATATTGAAGAGGAGTATGTACCCACTACTCTGCATGGGCAATTTAAATGAGTTATTTCCATTTAACCACAGAACAATCCTGTGACATAAACATAATTTTTAACCCTCATTATAGAGAAAAGAACTTAAGATTCAGATGGCTCAGTGACTTGCCTAAGATCATTCAGCTATTAACTGGTGGAAGAGATTCAAGTCAGCCTAACATCATTCTTCTAGTTCTTTTTTCTTGACACAAATACTTGTTTGAGGTACATTGTATTGCAGTGTTTCACCCTAAATCTTGATGGAATTAAAGAGTTGAATAACTTGGAGCTCTGAATCTTATCACACATTGCTATGCAGTATACAGGTGTTCCACCTAACAAAACTTGACAGTAGGCAGAACAGGCATTGTTCTCCATAATCTAGGGACAAAAAAGCTAAGGCATGTCACATAGCAAGTGACTGTCAGAACTGGGATTGGAATTTAGATCTTTAACTCCACATCCAGGAAACTTTTCTACTATGAATTTGGGGCACCAAATCTCATCTTTACCTTGGGCATATTGTACACTTGAGCCCAAATAGAGCTTAACTGTAAATCTTCTCTAGTCTCCTAGGTCAAACTCAAGACTCACATCCTCTATGAAACAGTCTTCTCTCTTCCATGTTGGTCTTTCATTTCTTTAACCTTTGATGGTTTGATGGGAGTATTGAGAGATTCTTGATGTATTTCTGCTTTGCAATCTGAATGTGAAGATATACTGTCTTACTATCTTTTATTTATCATGATAGTTAACAGTGTTTACCTTAAAGAAGATGAAAACAGAGCACTTATTTAATTCATTATTTAATGAATAATCACAAAACGACAGATGAATTTATACTGTAATGATGTAGTACTATTCTTATTCTTTAGAAAACACCCCCATTTAAGATGGTGAGGCCTATTTTATTTCAGGACTATGTCTTTTAGATTTGGTTTTATAAATAAAATATATTTATGAACAATGCACTTGACATTAGGTTTCCCACTAAATATTGCCATTAAATTTCTTTGAGCAATATTAGAGGTAAATTTCCCAAAATGTGTTTCATAAATCATTTGTCCCTCAAGGTGTCTAATAAAAATGTGGAGAGTAACCCTAGTCTATATTAGATCAAGAAGAACCAATGCTATATACTCCTTCTTGCAGATTCATGAAGTAACTCAGTATTTCAAAGATTTTTAGAAAATCTATATTAAAGAAACCTGTTTAACTTACCTTTTTATTTCCCAAACTTACTTGGCCACCAAATCCTTATTATACATTATTCCTTTTATTATGGCATAGAACTTGAAAAACTTGGACAAACATTGTGTTAGCCCCAACCTAGTTGTTGACTAATACATACAATAGTTTCTTTTATGCATCCAACATCATCTAGATCATCTGTCACAGTGGTAGTAAATGAAGTCAATGTCATCATTGTCCCTAAATCCTTCAGTTTAGGATGCAACTATTTTTTATTCTTTCCAAATATTTCATATAATTAATAACTGAAACTTTCTCCTGGGAAACTCTCTTCTTTCTTTTCCTCACTAGAAAAATTAAATTTGTTTCAATCTCCAATTTTCAAATATGTAAATATTATTTTGAAAAAAACATTGACTTTTGTGAAGGTTACCTTGATTTTTTAAATATATTTAAGGTAAAACTACAGGAAAACACTTTTTTGTATTAACCTACTGTTTATAATCTTTCACTTTGAGGCTGTGAAAGCCAGTTCCCTTTAATCATTGTCCAGATGAAAGCTAAAATCTCCTAGAACATTAAGTCTGCAGAAACAAATCACAGATTTCAAGTTTGGTGAGTGGTTGGAGCTTTGTTAACATAACATACCAGCCTAAAAAATAACAAAGTTTTTCTCCAAGAGCAGGGCGTTGGAAATAAAAATAAATGTATGGTTTTGTTCAACTCAGAAACTCATATTCTACATTTTTCAACTCCATTGAAACAAGAGGCATTCACTCTACCTAAAGGTAGATGAGGGTAGGATTCTCCTGCCCTCAAGTAACTTTCCTCAATTTAAGACTACAGCTCCAATCTTGAGAAAAATCAAAGGAATCCAATAACCAACTTTGGATATCTAAGAAATAAACCTCCAGCAATGAGTCTTTATTCCACTATTAAGGAAAAGGGTAAGCATTGCTTAGACCTGTTGGTTAAAAGGCTTTCCTGACAAAGCTAAAGTTATGTATCTGATTTCTATATGCATTTAGTTATTTATTCAAAAATGTTTGAGTAAAGCAATAAGAAAAATAAAGGTTTTTGCAAAGCACTGTACTGGAACAGAGATGATTAAGACATGGCTTCTACTATTTAGATGTTTAAAGTCTGGTGAAATATATTACATATACATAAATATCACACAGTATCAAAAGTGAAAAGTGCCATATAAGAGACTCAGGTAAGGTGCTTGTGGGAGTTCATAGGAAGAAGAAATTACTTCCTCATTGGAGTATCCCTATGGAGGACATAAAAGGACCTTGAAGGACCAATAGAATAAAGCTGTTAGGAAATTGGGAATGAGGATGAGGATGACCACAGGATTTGGCAGGTAGAGAGGGTAGCATGAGCCAAAACTAGGGCAAGAAGGCATGAGGCAGATAATGAGTATAAAAAGGCATTTAGTTAAACATGAGGAAAGGTAATATAAATGAATTTGAGGTAATAATAAGAAGGATACAGTCACATATTAAGACAGCTGCAGTAGAACCTAGGCAGACTTTGCTAAATGTCCATGGAAGTTAAATGTCCATGTCATTTAGCTGCTCGAATAATTCATTATAGAACAAAATGATTTGTGGACACAGTAGAAAGCAACATATCAGAAATGTAAATGTTATATTTAAAAACAAAATACATAGTGATTATAGAATTTAAAGCAGTATCAGTTTTGTTCTTTCTAATATCAGCTGGCTACATGAATGCTACTAAGATGACATTTAGTATTTTATTTTTTAAATTTATTTTAGAATCTAGAATACTAAAGAAGAGATTTCCTTTATTGACCACCAATTTTCTTAGCTCTGTCAATAATCCCTGTTTTATACAGAGAGCAAAATATTGTTTACAAAACCAAATACAAGGAAAGAAATGAAATTACTGTTTTATGGAATATCTTGGATCTTAAAGTTCAAGTTGACTCAAGCATAAATGTGTATTTCTAAAGCATACAACATATTTTTGTAATATTTGCAAAATATACAGAGTATATATCCAAAAAAAAAAGCCTAAGAAATTCAAGTTTCCAGTGCTGCTTAATCCTAAAGTCTCAAAAGAGTTTATTTGGACACAACTTCTTTCCACTTTTCTGCTCTATTGTCCTTATTGGCTTTATTCTCAGGTTTCGAAGTGGTGGAAATAAGACTGCGAAGCTTATGTTTTCACAGTACTTTGTCTTGTATGTATGGCAGGAGTAAAGTGGATTAGCAAAATTCTTTTTTTCTTTTTTTTTTTACCTTTTATTTATTTGCATTTGGTCATATGATTGGCCAGGAGAACATAAATTGCCAGATGTAGTTTTAATAATAGTATTAAGCTCTGGCTGGTGGCACAGTGGATAAGGCACCAGCCTGCGAACCCAAAGGTCACTAGTTCGATTCCCAGCCAGGACACATAACCAGGCTGCAAGCCAGGTCTCCAGCCAGTTCTGTAGCTGGAGGCAGGTGAAAGGCAACCATACATTGATGTCTCTCTCCCTCTCTGCCTCTCTCCCTTTCCCTCTCTCTGAAAAATAATAAATAAAATCTTTAAAAATAATAATAGTATTAGATATCTATTGAGGCATAAAAACTTACCACAAAATTTAGCAACTTAAAACACACATTTTTTTTTTTAATCTTATGGTTTCTGTGGTCAGGAATCTGAGCTTGATTATTGGGTTCCTGCTTCAGGCTGTCTCTCAAAGCTGCAGTCAGTGTTGGCCAGGGCTGGAGCTCACTTGAAGGCTCAACAGAGGAAGGACCCACTTCCAAGTTCACTCACATAATCATTGGTAGGATTCAGTTCCTTTTGGGTTGTTGGACTATGGGCCTCTTTTCTCAGCTGGCTATTGGTATTCCTCAATTCCTTGCCATGGGACGCTACATAGCGACTTGTTTCATCAAAGACAGCAAAGGTGAGAGTCTCCTAGTAAGCTAAGGTCTAAAGTTCTGTAATCTAATTTTGGAAGTGACATACAATATTGAGGTATTCTGTTGGTTAGAAGCAAGTTACTCAAGGGTTCGTATACCAGATTTGAGGTACATGTCCATCCCTGAAGGTTGGGGTGCAATATATATACTCTTTCCAATGCACAAGAATGAAGAGTGAGTGAAGGGTTAAAATTATCCCCTCCAGGCCCTGGCTGGTGGCACAGTGGATAAGATGCCAGCCTGCAAACCCAAAGGTTTCTGGTTCGATTCCCAGCCAGGATAATATAACCAGGTTGCAAGCCAAGTCTCCAGCCAGGTCCGTAGCTGGAGGCAGGTGAAAGGCAACCATACATTGATGTTTCTCTCCCTCCCTCTCTGCCTTTCTCCCTTCCCCTCATTCTGAGAAATAATAGATAAAATCTTTCTTAAAAATGTTTAAAAATTCCCCCCTCCACCCCGAGAAAAATAGAAAAGTGGGTCATTATCAGAAGAGGGGAATGGATGCTACATCATGAAAACAGTTGTTCATGGCATATTACCAGGTTTGTTACCAGTTTTTCAGAAAAGACAAGAAAGCTTTTTTTCTCTCCCTTTGACTTTGAATCATTATTAATCTCAATGCTTATTTTAAATTACCTAATTATATGTTTATATTATGGAATGAAGTTGTTTAGGTCTGTTAATTCAACATTTCTAAGCCAGCTCAATTTCTTTTTTATCTTGGGTTTATATTCTAATTTTCAGCCAGAGCCTATCTATCTGAAATAGATTCAAATTTCTGTTTGGGAAGCTGCTATGATTGTCTTGCATTGAGGATTACAAGGAAGCTTGAGGCTCAGTTTCTCTCCAATCTAACCCTGCTTCGCCTAAGGGGGAAGAAAAACAAAAAACATTTTATGGCTTAGTTGCTAAGATAACTAAGCAAAACCAAGTCTTTAGCTCTGACTCTTCAGGATGTTAGTAGAAAATGGAAATAGGCATTAACTTTGAAGTTAAAAATATTTTGAAGGAGCTTCTGTTTTATAAAAATCAGAGATTTACTAGTTGACTTTATCAAGAAAGTAAACAAGATTTCACAGTGGGTATTTACCCATGAGATTTCATAATAGTTAAAATTGTTAGGCTAAGATGATTAAATGAATTCAGTGCCTTATCTATTTTCATACTTAATCACAAGGCATCTGTTAGAGTGATGGTATTAAATCTGACCCAGAGTTTCTTGGTGAGTTCTTTCCAAATCATGGATTTCATGGATTTTAGATAATGCCTGACTGACTCAGCAAGCTGAGTTTTTGAAGTTTACTTATGGCTCAGGGGCCAATTAATATTAGTAACAGTCCAGGCCATATTGCTCAGTTAGTTAGTTGGCATGTTTTCTGTACACCAAAATATCACAGGTTTGATTCTCAGGGCACATACCTAGGTTGTGGGTTCCACTCCCTGCTAAGGTGAATGAAGGAGGCAGCTGATCATTGTTTCTCTCTCACATCGATGTTTCTCTCTTTTTCTCCTTACCCCTCACTCTCTCTCCCTCCCCCTTCCTCTCTCTCCCTTCTTCTCTCTCTAAATTCAATAAACATATCCTCAGGTGAGAATTTATACACATGAAAACATTATTATAAGCTTTTTGTAAATAAATACTATAGCTAAAATATTTGACTAATATTTATTATATAGTGAATATTTTTATTTTTTAAAAGATTTTATTCATTATTTTTTGAAAGAAGAGCAGGGAGGGAGGACGAAAGGGAGAGAAACATCAATGTATGGTTGCCTTTCACCTGCATCCAGCTGGGGACCTGGCTGGAGACCTGGCTTGCAGCCTGGGTATGTGTCCTGACTGGTATTTTTTTCATTAATATTTATTCAATGCATGATTTGTGACACCTACTAATCTAAGCACTTTCCATGTTTATCAAATCTCTTAATCTTCACACGAATCATCTTTTTAAAAAATATCATGTATTCCATTTCCTTTTTACCACTTTGTAATGTGTGCACAGAACACTAAGAATCTTGATTTCCTTCTGTCCAGAGTGTTCATTTGCCACAACTATCAAACTTCTGGAGAGTGAGCCAGTTAGATGAAGTTTCTGTGAGTAGAACCAACCCCATGTCTAATTTCTGTAGTTGACCCATGGTAGGCCAAGTTCCTCTGGCTGGAAATTTAGTCAGTCATTGAACCCAGGCTTACTTCAGAGGGTTTAAAGAGATTGAGAATATTTGGAATTTCCTCTACTTAGAAACTTACATTAAAATATTTGGTTGTGTCCTTTAATCTGTTTGTTTTATGGGGAAGAAAGCCTTGCAGGTTTCCTGTATCTCCCTACTTTCACTTTCTTCCCTGCGTTAGTCTGTCTCTCCCATCCTCCCAGATGTTGTTTGTGCAACAAAAATTTAATTGTATCTCAGTTACTAAGAAAGAAAAGACTTTTTTTCTTGGCATACAAGTTTCTCGATTATCTGCCTGTCTTCTACCTACATATCTCACCCCATTCCCTGTGGCACTTCCCACCTTAGGCATGCACATACAGCCTTTGATTTCTGGCAATAATTAATTATCTGCATCATTTTTTTACTCAAATATATCTCTCCCTCATGTTATTCACTCTGCCTGGAATAACGCTGTATTAGGCGGGGTTCTCCAGGGAAATATAAACAATAGGATATATATAGAAATATGTTAAGAGGCTTATTATTGGAACTGGCCCCCACAATTATGGTGACAGAGGAGTTTTACACTCTGCTGTCTGCAAGCTAGAGAACCAGGAAAGCTGAAGGTATAATTTAGTCTGAGTCCAAGGGCCTGACCATCTTAGATGCTGACCATAGAAGTCCTGGTCCTAATTTGAAAGCCCCAGAGCGTAGAGTGCCAGTGTCAAAGTGCAGAAGAATTTCTAGCGTAAGCAGAGAGCAAATCCATTTTTCCTCTGATGTCATTCTAATAAGCCCTCAACAGATGGAGTGATACCCACCTGGCTGGTGAGGCTGATCTTTACTTAGTCTACAGATTCCAGTGGAAATCTCCCCTGGAAACAGCCACACAGACTACTAGAAATAATCTTCTTCCTGCTGTCAGTGTCCCTTCCCCCAAGCAAGTTGACACATAAAATTTACCATTATAACCATCTTCCTTTTCCTTGCCTCACAAACTCTTACTAAATCTTCCAGTCACAGATCAGATGAACTCTTCTGGAAACTCTTAAGCTCCTTACCTAAGCCAAATGAAGCACCCTTTCCTTTTTTCTACATTTTTTATATTTGTAACACATCACCATTATAGCACTTACCATCTTTCACAGGACGTTTCTCCCCACTGGACCGTAAGATCCTTGAGGGTAGGACAGGTCCCCTCCCCTAACCCCCCTGGGACCTAACACAGTCACTGGCACACAGGAGGCCTTGATGGCTGAAGGCTGTGCTTAGCTTCTTCTCAAAGAAGATTCAAACATTTGCCAGAAGCCTTAAAAGAAGGGGAAACAGGGATTGAATTGTGGAATTACTATTTTTTAAAATCAGGTATGCCCTCATTAAATATATATATATATATCTATTTGTCTGCCAGAAGCTTTTAGCATTTTAGACTTAAATTTCATTCCCTATTTTAGGCCATACCCTAGTGCATAAGTTGTCAGATCTGTTTTGTAAAAGCTGGTATTTCTTAAGTGTTTCATGAAGTTTTTAGCTCAAAATGAAATTCAAGGCCATAGGGAAGATTGAATCTGAGCTCCTGTC
The DNA here is from genome assembly GCA_004026585.1 of Noctilio leporinus. Classification (NCBI taxonomy): domain Eukaryota; kingdom Metazoa; phylum Chordata; class Mammalia; order Chiroptera; family Noctilionidae; genus Noctilio; species Noctilio leporinus. The sequence continues at coordinate 70,395 of PVIW01006033.1, read as the reverse complement.
TTCCCTTAGCATTTAAACACCAAAGTATAAATCTGGGAACATTTTTCTACTTAAATCTTGGCTTCAGGATCTAGAACTCTGTTGACCCACAACATTGCACAATTCTTGGAATGACTAATCTCTTTTTCCTTGTCTTCCACCTCTGCTTTACATTTCTTGTTTGTATTGCCAAATGGCTGCCCTTTTGTCTAGCGAAGAAGCATTGTTCTTACTGCGTTATCTCTCTTCTAGCTAATTTTAACTGTCACTTTGCCTCCATAAGGAAAATGGATATGTAATTTCTATTTCTCAGCTCAAATGACATTCTTAGGACTGCAAAAATGAGATACTGATGATTTTTAGTTAAAAATAGAATTGTCCTGGCTGATGGCGCAGTGGATAAGGTGCCAGCCTATGAACCCAAAGGTCGCTGGTTTGATTCCCAGCCAGGGCACATAACCAGGTTGCAGGCCAGGTCTCCAGTCAGATCGGTGGCTGGAGTCAGGTAAAAGGCAACCACACATTGATGTCTCTCTCTCCCTCTCTGCCTCTCTCCCTGCCCCTCTCTCTAAAAATAAGTAAAATCTTTAAAAAAATAAACATAAAAAATAAAAATAGCATTGTTAGGATCTTCCTTACACTATCCACAGGAATAAACACTGTTCACACCTAGTTCCTACACCTCTATTATAATCGAAAGGCAGGAAAAAAGGCTCACATAGAGACCATCGCTATTGTTTATAGTTGAATGTGCAATTTCCCTCCAAAATATGGGCCTAGCCTCTCAATTTCAGTGGTCTTTTTTTTTTTCTTACCAGTCTCTTCAAAAATGACTAGTCTTTATCTGAAACATGCTGGAACAAGTAGCCAGTAGTCTCTTTTTTCAGTTTTGAAGCTGGGAATACGAACCATTGCTTCTTGCCCTTGCTGCCCCACCTCTTTCTTCTCTTTCGCCTGTGAATGGGTGTGAAGACCAGGCTGCTCTGTGCTGAGACCTGGTTCTTGGCTCCATAGATAAGACAAAACCCCTAATGACATCACAGGCTTTGGGATTCTGATCACTTCTCAGTGCAATTAGCTTCCTCCTGTTGTTTGGCCAGACTGCTCGCTCCATTCATTTGCGTCTGCAACAAAGAGACCTGGGCAAGAAAAGCCCCGATTGCTCAGGACCAGCTCCTTTGAAGGACAAATGAACAACACAAGTATGTACGCATTTTACTGACAACAAAGGTAATAGCACTTGAATAGCGCTCTATTACTCACAGTGATTTTTTCCACCCATGTTAGTTCATTTTAGCGTCAAACAAAACCGTAAGGTAGGTGAGGTGAGGTGGCACCGTCACTTCACCAAGGGCCTCGCCATGGAAAGAGGAAGCCTCGGAAACTTGCCCAAGCAGGACAGTACTTTTTCTGTTGCTCCACTCTCCCATCTCAAGCACAGAAATGGCAAATATTTATATAATGAAGAAGAGCCAAAATTCCAACGCATGGCCGCCAGGCTCCACGGTGTGGACTCTCCGGTGATGCTGCTCAGGTCCTAGAAGAGGCAGCGGCATCCAGGGTGCACAGCAGGGGTGTCCGCCCTGTGCAGGCTGAGAGGCCGAGCACCCAGGTGGAAACAACACTGAAGCTGCTGTCCGCTGGAATCACAATAAAGCCCTCTGCGAGAGGGGAATAAAAATATCCAGTGATGGGTTATAGCCCTCTCCCCCCTCCCATGATTCCCTGCTGCTTTTTTCCCATTGCTGTACACTTTAGGACCCAAGGATCATGAACAAAAGACCAAGAGTGGGAAGCAGAAGAAACAGAAAAACTGGGATAAGCTTTCAAGACAAAACTCCTGTCTGTGTATGAGCACACATTCTCCCTCCTGCAGGAGCACCAGTTTCCCGCCCTGTGCCCCTGGCTAAAGCGTCCACCTGCAGTCCAACTGGGTGAATGGACACGACTTAGGACTCCATGTATCTTATTTTCCTCCCCCTGGGAAAGACAGTAACAACAGCACTTCACAAAGTTGTTGTGAAGTAATATGAGCATGTAGAGCATTTAGAATCGGACAAGAATAAGTGAATTTTTGCTATTATTTTACAAAATAAGAGAGGCTTTAAAAGGTCAGATACATGGTAGGTGCTCAATAAACACAAATTCCCTTTCTATTATTTATTTTATTGTTGTTCTATTACAGTTGTCCTGATTTTTCCCCATTGTTCTCCATTGCCCACCACCCCCTGTTGTCAGTTCCCACCCTGTTGTCCATGTCCGTTGGTCATTTATACTAGTTCCTTAACTAGACACTTACCTTTCTTTCCCTCCTTATCCCTCTCCCCCTCCCCTCTGGTTGCTGTCAAGATAAATATAACCTGTTCCTTCTTTCCTGCCTCTGGTTCTATTTTGTTTCTTTGTTTGATTGTTTTGTTCGTTAGGTTCCTCTTATAGGCAAGATCATACGGTATTTGTCTTTCACTGCCTGGCCCGTTTCACTTAGCATAATAGTCTCTAGCTCCATCCATGCTGTTGTAAAAGGTAGGAGTTCCTTCTTTCTTTCGGCTATGTCAAATTCCATTGAAAAATGTGCCACAGTTTTTTGATCCACTCATTTACAGATGGGCACTTAGGTTATTTCCTTAGGCTATTGTATATAAGGCTGCTATGAACATAGGGGTGCATAAGTTCTTTTGAAATAATGTTTCAGGATTCTTATGGTATAATCCCAGCAGTGGAATTGCTGGATCAAAATGAAAAGGGAATTAGCCATAAGCAAAAACACATTTGCCAATGATACCTCAGACCAGGATTTGATCTCCAAAATATATAAAGAACTCACATGACTCAACACCAGGAAGACAGACAACCCAACTGAAAAATGGGCAAAGGACCTGAACAGACACTTCTCCAAGGAGGACATAGAGAGGGCCCATGGGCATATGAAAGAATGCTCAACGTCACTAGCCATCAGAAAGATGCAAATTCAAACCACTATGAGATACCACTTCATACCACTCAGAATGGCCTTCAGTAACAAATCGACAAATAAGTGCTGGCAAGGATGTGGAGAAAAGGGAACCCTAGTGCTCTGTTGGTGGTATAGCCATGTAGCAAACAGTATGAAATTTCCTCAAAAAACTAAAAATAGACAAGCTCTTTTTCTTTATATGTGGTTTAGATCACTCAGAAAACTCGTCACATTCATTGAAAATGTTGTGCCTTTTGTCAGTTAACTTGGTACTAGAATAAATAGGTACTTACTACATTTTTGAGTGGTTAGCCAGTTTTTTTTAAACTTTTCCAGAGGCTCTTCTTTATCCCTTCCTAAATACCATTTTCCTACTTAAATTTGATAACTACCACCTCTGCTAAATTGTTTTACCCACATTAACTGTTTCATTTATTAGCACCTATTGAAGCAGAGCATATGTTAGGGTTCTCTTCTATCCATGGAACCTGGAGTCACTTAAGTAGTTTCCTCTAATTTGTTTATTTTTTCTATATGGCTACAATAAAAACTCATATTGCTAAGTTTTAACTCCTCTAACCTCAAATAACTTGTTCTAGGTAGTAAACCAGTTTCCTTCAGTAGCCTATAAATTACATATTAGCAAGGATGTTCAAAGCTATACCCCCACCTCCTAGCAAAAATGCATGGAACAAGAGCTACTTTGTAAGTATTTGCTGAAGATGTCAGTCAGTGCTAAAGGAATTAATAAAATATAAAAAGAAGCAATCTCCTCCCCCATTAACTAGAACCTAGTTAAGCGATGTCTGAAATTAATCAGAAGATTAGCTGCTTCTACTTTTAAAAGAGAAGATTAATTTTAGAAACCTAAACTGATATCATGGATTTAATTTAATGCAATTATCGCAGTTTTCAGATAGTATCCTTAAGAAAGTATACGTTCATCTCAATCTCTTAGGCCTTCAACGGTGACCCAATATACAATGAGAACAGTTAAGAATATGTCAAAATTAAACTAGTCCTCCACCTTCCAGTGTCACCAGGCCATTACTATAGAGGGCAGGACATTGGACTTTGGATTTACTGTTCCCACTGCCTCAAATTCTCTTTTTGTGGATACACAATGGCTTGCGCCCTTACCATAGTCCAGTCTCTGTTCAAATGCTCCTTTTTCAAAGAGGTATTCCCTAGTACTTTTGTCTAAATTAAGTCACTTCACTCCCCCACCATTTTTATTTCCTTTTCCTCCTTTTTGAAAAAACATTTAAAACTAGGCTTATGCAGGTATAAAAGGTATCATTGACCTACAGTAAACTGCACAAATTTAAAGTATTCAGTTTGGCGATTGACGGGTGGATACAACTGTGAAACCATCATCCCAATCAAGAAAATAAACACCTATCACCTCCAAACATTTCCTTGTGTCCCTTTGTCACCCTGCCATTCTCCTTCGTATCCCCAGATAGTCATTGATCTAGAATTCATTACTGTAAACAAGTTTTTGGGGGGGTCTGGTTTCTTTTACTGTGCAGAATTATTTTTACATTTATTGTGCGATGCATACATGAATATGTTCCTTTTTATTACTGAGCAATATTCTATTGCATGAATACACCACAATTTGTTTACCTATTCAGCTGTTGGTGGACATTTAGGCTGTTTCTAGTTGTTGGTGCTATGAGCATTCAAGTCTGAATGGCGTATGCCTTCATTTTTCTTGGGTAAATACCCAGCAATAGAATAACTGGGCCAGGTAGTAGGTATATAATGACTTTTTAATAAACTATCAAACTAATTCCTGTGATGGTTGTACCATATTACATTTCCAGTGGCTATGCCCAAGAATCCGAGTTGATCCACATCATTGTCAATACTTTGTGTGGTTAGTTTTATTATTTTAGACATTCTAATAAGTGGCATTGCATTATAATATTCATTTGCACTTTCCTAATATCTAATGATGAACATTTTTTCATGTGCTTATTTGCCATGCATAGGTCTTCCCTGTTAAAGTATTCAAATCTTTAGCTTATTTAAAATAATTGATATGTTGTTTCCTTATCACCAAGTTTTGGGAGATTTTTACTATATATTGTGATACAAGTATATTATCAGATATAATTTGCAAATACTTTCCCTAGTTAGCAGTTTGTCTTTTAATTCTTGTTAGTAGTGTCTTTCAAAGAGTAGAATTTTTCATCCCTGGCTGGTGGCACAATGGATAAGGCACTGACCTGTGAACTCAAAAGTTGCTGGTTCAATTCCCAGCCAGGGCAACATTCCCAAGTTGCAAGCCAGGTCTCCAGCCAGGTCTGTAGCTGGAGGCAGGTGAAAGGCAACCATACATTAATGTCTCTCTCCCTCTCTGCCTCTTTTCCTTTCCTTCTCTCTGAAAGTAATGAATAAAATCTTTAAAAAATAATAAAAAGTAGAATTTTTAATGTTTGATGAATTATAATGATAATTTTTTCTTTTAGAATTATGCTTCTGTTTTTATCTAGCCCAAGTTTAGGGTTTTCTCTAAATTTTTTCCCTAAATTTTCTTCTGAAAGTTTTAGATTTCACATTCTAGAACTATGATCATTTTGAACTAATTTTTACACATAGTACAAAATAGAGATTGAATCCCGTTTCTCCCCAGTTGTTCCAGCCAAATGTATTCAAGTCTTTCCTTTCTCCACAGATTACCTTTTCTTCCTTGTCAAAAATCAATCAGCCTTCTTTGTGTCAGTTTGTTTCTAAATCATTTATTCTGTTCCATTGATCTTTGTCTATTTTAAGACTAATACTACCACTGTGTTAATGACCAGAGGTTTACATTGTCTTAACTTCAAATAGCACACCTTCTCCAGTTTTACTCTTTTTAAAAATTATTTTGCTAACTTGGTCTTTTGCATTTTCATAGAAATTTTAGGAATTTAGGAATTGACGGTTTACACACACACATTCTCTCTCTCTCTCTCTCTCTCACAAACACACACACACACACACACACACAAATTTAAGCCTCCTGGGATTTTGATTGGGTTTACATTGGTCTATCAATAAATTTGGGAAGAAATTATATATTAACAAGGTTGAGCCCTTCAATCCATGAATATAATACATCTGTCTATTTATTTAGATCTTATATGGTTTCTTTCAGTGGTGTTTTATAATTTTAAGTCTATAGGTCTGGCAAATTTTTTGACATATTCCTTAAAATTTCCTGTTTTGTATGCTGCCGTACATTATGCAATTCTTTATTTCAAGTTCTGATTGTTCATTGTTCAAATATAAAAATGCAATGGACTTTTATATTAATCTTGTATCCAGCAGCCTTGCTGAATGCATTATTCTGGTAGCTTTTTATGTGTATCTCATAGGATTTTATACATAGATAATCATATCATACAGAAACAGTTTAACTTTTTCCTTTGACTCTAGACACATTTATTTCTTTTTCATGATTTATTGTGCCAGCTAGAATTCCAGTACGATGTTAGATGGAGATGGTGAGAGTGAGCATCTTTGTTTTCTGAGCTTAGCAGGAAAGCATTCAGTCCTTCACAATTAAGTTTAAGCTATAGGTTGTTTATAGATGCCTTTTCATAAGGTTTGCTGGAGTTTTTATGAAAAATGAATTTTGGATTAGGCAAATGATATTTTTCTGTATCTACTGAGAGAATCATATGATCTTTCTTTAGTAATTAATATGATGGGTTATATTAATTGGTTTTTAATTTAAAGAAAGCTTGCATTATTGGGATAAACCCAGCTTGATCATGTTTTATTTTTTATATAATGTTGAGTGTATTTGTTGAGATTTAAAGAACTTTTACATCTATATGCATGACAAACACTGGTTTATAGTTTTCTTTTCTCACAATGTCTTTGTCTAATTTTGATATAAGAGTAATGCTGACTTCATGTCTTGAATTGTGGAAGTTTTTAAGTATAAATACCATTACTTTAATAGAAAGATATTCCATTAGGAAATTCTTCATGAGTGAGCTTTGATAGCTGTGTCTTTCAATAAATTTATCCATTTCACTTAAGCTGTTGAATTTATTAGCATAAAATTATTCATAGTATTTCTTTATTATGCTTATTAATATCTGTAGTCTCTGTAGAGCTATCACTTCTTTCATTCTTTTTTTTAAAGATTTTATTTATTATTTTTAGAGAGAGGGGCAGGGAGGGAGGAAGAAAGAGAGAGAAACATCAATGTATGGTTGCCTTTCACCTGCCTCCAGCTACGGACCTGGCTGGAGACCTGGTTTGCACCCTGGTTATGTGCCCTGGCAGGGAATTGAACCAGTGACTTTTGGGTTCGCAGGCCAAGGCCTATCCACTGAGCCACCAGCCGGGGACTTCTTTCATTCTTGATATTGGCAAATTACTTATTGTGGGTTTTTTACTGGTTAGCCTCATCAGTGCTTTGTCGGTTTTATCAATTATCTAAAATAATAGCCATTTGGTTTCATTGATTTTTCTATTTTCTGTTTTATTTATTTTTAATTTTTCTATTTCTGTTTACTTTTAGGATTTTCTGATTTTCTCATGTCTTAAACTGAATGATAATTAAAATATCCTTTAATGTAAATATTTAATGCTATACATTTCTCTCTCTAAGTACCATTTTAGCTACATTCACAAATTTTGATATGCTGTACTTTTATTTTCATTCAGTTCAAAATATTTTGAGTATATAAGAGAGTATTATAAAAACAGAAATATCAAGACGAAGAAGATTATAAGGAAACAGTTAAGTCTATGCAACATCTCTTTCTTGTTATTTCTTATAACTGCATGCGAATCTGTAGTTAACTCAAAATAAGAAGATTTAAAACTTTTTAAACGATTTTATTTAGTATTTTTAGAGAGAGGGGAAGGGAGGAAGAAAGAAAGGGAGAGAAACATCAATGTATGGTTGCCTTTTGCGGGCCTCCAGCTGGGACATGACTGGAGACCTGGCTTGCCACTCAGGCATGTGCCCTGACTGGGAATCGAACCAGCTACCCTTTGGTCCACAGGTGGGTGCTCAATCCACTGAGCCATACCATTCAGGGCCTTAAAAAGTTTTTTAAAAGAAAAGGAGCTGGTGGCCTGGAGATAGCATGCAAAGAAATGAATAACATACAGTGTATCAAAAGTGTGGGCTATTACGCAGTTATTTTAAAAAATAAATTACAGCTGATCATTCACTTGGTAGCATTTCCATCAGGCTTTGTTGAGAGAGAAAAATAAGTTTCAGAAAAGTGAGTATGATATGATTTTATTTTTATGAAAAAATGTCCATAAGTACCCCCGCATATACATATGCATATATATTTGTAAGTATCTCTGTCTGTGGCAATGAATAAATGTACCTGAAAGATACCCACTAGTTTGTTAAAATGAATTACCTTAAGGGGAGCATGGATGGTACAGATAGTATGGATGGACTAGGAGAAGAACTAACCAAAAAGTGAAAAAAGAGAAAAAACTAGACAGCACTAAAAATAGCAGTACATATAAAATAATAACAATGTATACATATACAATTGTATGTATTTTGTTCTTATAAATGTAAAGAAAATTTAAGAATTATTTTATCATTTTTATTCAATAATTATAAATGTATTAAGATATTTATATTCAATTCACCCATTTAAAGTGTATAATTCCTTGGCTTTTAGTACATTCACAGAGTTGTGCAACTCTCACCACAGTTGATTTTAAAACATTTTTATCACCTTAAAAAGAAGCCCTGAGCCCTGGCTAGTGGCACAGTGGATAAGGCACCGGCCCGCAAACCCAAAGGTTGCTGGTTCGATTCCCCAGCCAGGGCACATAACCAGGTTGCAAGCCAGCTCTCCAGCCAGATCCGTAGCTGGAGGCAGGTGAAAGGCAACCACACATTGATTTTTCTCTCCCTCTCCCTCTCCCCTTCCCCTTTCTCTAAAAATAATGAATAGAATCTTTAAAAAAAAAAAAGAAGAAGAAGAAGCTCTGTATCTATTAACAGTCACTGACTTTTTACCTGCAAGCCTCGCTCTCTACTTACAGGTAACCACTAAATATGCCTTCTGTTCCTATAGATTTGTCTTCTCTGGACATTTCGTATCAATGGAATCATACAAAATATATGGCATTTTGTGAATGGCTTCTTTCACTATAATGTTTCTGAGGTTCATCCATGTTGTCGCACCTATCAGTAACTCGTTTCTTTTTATTGCCATCCAATATCCCATTTTATGGATATATTTCATTATATTTATCCCCTGAAGGGTACCTTGCCCAGGTGTGCAGTCATCCTGGGGTGACAATGGTCATAGAAGAGTTCTTTTTCTCTCTCTTCCTAACCTTTCTTGTGAGTTATATGCTTCATTTGGTATCACACCCAGATATTAGTCTCCACTAATTGTCGGCTGATTTCTCTGTTGTTTTTGACAGTTCCCTGAGATATGAATTGTTCCAGAGTCTGGTCCAACTAAATTGGGCAGGAATAGCTGTTAAAGCCAGCCTTAATAGTTTGCCATGACCCCCAGAGGGCACTTCTTAACTGTTCCTTTCTGATTCTCTGAAACTAGCTGGCCTACCACTGAGCTTGTTTCCCTAAGGGAGCCCCTAGTGACTCCTTTTAATTGCTTATCATAAAAATCACCACTGTTTTCAGTAACCCACTTAGGCTAGAACTTGTACATACTCTATATCAAATCAAATCAATTTCTTGGGATAGGGCATCATAGCTCTCTCTACTTAGGGACAGACTCTCCTCTTTGGCAAGATCTTTGAACCACTGTCCCAGACTCGCAAGGATGCTAGCCTCATCTTCTCACCTTGACTTTCTGGTCATGGAGCCTCAGCCCCTATTCTCAGGCCGGATGCAAGCAATGATGGCCTCCTGTTCTTAGTCTGCCACACAGGGGTAGAGCCTGCACTTTAGAAAGGGGGAGCTGGGTGGACAAAGGGAACCCAAGGTATCTCAGCCGCACACACATAGAAATTTCGCCTCTGCAGCTTGGAGTGAGAGGGAATTAAATTAGCAATGTTACCTGCCTGCCCGTTGTGATGAGATGCCATATCCCATTGATGGGAGCTGAGAAGAAACAGCCCCATCCATCCACTTGGGCACAGCCACCCAGAGAGGAGCTTCTTTGCAACTGAACTGGGAAGGAAGGGAAGGGGGGATTAGTCACGGCTCCAGAGCCATAAATTCTCTCTGTTCTTGCCAAGTTTTAGTAGATATTCTTGAATAAATATTTCTTCTTCCTCTATCTGTTTTTGAGATAATTTCCAGAGACTCTAACTAGTTGTTTTGTTTTCCTATATGGTTATGCTTGTTTGGCTTGGGATAGAGTCCCTGGAGTTCTTTCCTTTGCCATTCTGGAAGTAGAACCCTCAGGATGATTTTTTAAAGGCTGTGTCAAAAATAATTCCTGGTTTCCTCACACCCTCTGAGCTTCAATTCCCTTATCTATAAATGGGGATAATAATCCACGCCACACTGCTTAGGACATAGTAGCCCAGAATAACGTTCAGTTTCTTCTTTCCCTCCTCTTATCTCACTTTTGGGACCTAGAGAAGTTCTAGTTCAATAAAGGTGGCTGCCCAATTCTGCATTGTTATGCTTTAAGAATTTTAAGACTCCAAGGAAGTGTTTCAAGTAAAGTGAGAAATAGGCATCCACTTAAACACTCTTGATACATGATCTCCAGACCTGGACCAGGGTTCTTTTAGAGAGGTGGCTAACAGGAAAATGCTTTGACCAAATAACGTGAACAACATGGGTTGATGTCCTTTCTTCTTCCCACCTCTGCCTCACCACCTACCTCTACCCAGCTCTCTCCTAACTCATTTCCCTCCTGCACTATAACCTTTCACCAAAATATAAGAATTTCTGAATATGAATTGAAAGATTGAACGGTTAAAAGAATAAAATTCAGTCAGCCTGTAAAATAAGTTGTCAAATAGTGTTTCATTCTTAACTTCTCATACAGGTAATGTTGAACAGCCATAATCTCTTAAAATTGATTTCTAGACTGCTACAAACTTTTTAGCCGCCTTAAAAAGATCGAGAACCAATCAGGGATAAATTAAAATCGAGTAAAAGGGAGCATGAGGATAATAAACAAAAATTCACTTGAAAACTCTACTTAAAAACCCAATTGTCTTCTTTTGGAAAGAATTCAGATACCTGGGAAAGATTTTTAAATAAAAATAAAAAGTTAAATAGAAACTTGGAGGATTTTATGTAGTTTGGATTGTGAAAATAAAGTTCCACTGTTTGTGTTAGCAGATTCCTACTGATGCCTTCCTGTGTGCAATATTAGCAAGACATAGTCCTACATTCAAGAATAAGTCTTGTACACTAATAACTATAATGTTAGAAAATACTTGTTAGAATGGAGAGTCTAAAAATGTCACTTAAGATAGATAAGGAAGAGATTTATTTCTGTTAGGGGGGATTAGAGAAGATTTCATAAAGAAAGTGTCACCTAAATCTAAGCCGATGAAGGGGCAGAAATGTGGGGACAGAACCAAGCCTACCAGAGCATGTTACAACTATCTTTAGAGACCAGCCAGCAATTCCAGCTAACGAGAACACTGAGGAGAGGGAAATAAAGGTGGATTATTTGTAGTTGATCATAAAGAGTCCCCAAAATATCATCCAGGAAGGTGAGAGTTTATTTTGAAGCCAACTGAAAACCAAGGAAGAATTTTGGAAAAGGCAGTAGTAATCAAAACGGCATCTTAGAGAACTTATTCTGACACCTACATCTAAAATAGATTTTTGAAAGATCGGAGGTGGGAAGACCAGTGTAGTAGTCACTGCTGCCTTAGTCCAGGTGGTCTGAATGGGGAGAGCAGGATACATGGCAAACAATGTTCCATAAACCTGAAGCAGGAAATAGAATCAAGGGAATAGAGGCCAGGGATGCTATGGTGAGGGACAACAAGAACTTGGGGACTGAGGTCAGTAGTGAAAGAGAGAGTGTGCAAGGCATTCTCAAGTTTAACATCTGTGTTCCAAGAGGTTGACAATGTTCATAAAAAAGAGAAAGGAAACAGATAAAGACAAGGTTTGTGGAAAGAAGAAAAATGATGTTTCATTTCTTCAGTACATACTTAGTGAGTGTTTACTATGTGCCAGGCACTGTTCTGGGGCTGGAGAGGATGGGGTCGAGGAGAGTTATCTTTAATTTTTAAAACACTGTGTGAAAAAGGCACTGTTGACAAGCTGTGGGACTACTCCAAAGGCAATGCTGGAGCCAATGAGCAGAGTTAAGTAGGAAGTAAAATATCTTTCTTATAAATGAAGTCTTCTTGATAAGTAGTAAGCGCTCTGTTACAGACTGTATTCAAGCATAAATTAGATGTTATTCTTCCAGGAACCGTGTGACAAGGGGTTCCTGGGATAAGGGGTTCCTGACAGGTCGGGGTGGGGAGGAGGGCTTTTAGGCTAACCTTTCTGCAAGTTCTCTCCCAATCTGAAGTAAGACTATTCTTTTTGATGATCTGGCTCTATAAATTCTATTATTAATCTCTAGTTTCTCTCAATTATTAAATTAATTACTCAATCTGTCTGCCATTCAGTAAAACTCACACATTTATATGTGTTATTCATGTCTTATTTTGGGTTAGGGCTTCTCTTCTTTATTTAAAAATTCTACCCAGTAATGTTACCTTTATAGCTAATTTAGAATGGTAACCCTCGAAGACATGAGTTATAAATATCAGCGGAGGAAAGGATTTCTTGCGCCTGATAATATTTTTTGCTTGGAAGAAGCCATGCAAACAAGAAATGAATTATCTTGACTTCAAAATTGCGATGCAGTTTCTGTCTTTTGCCGTAATTCAAAAATGATAAAAGGAATCTCAGAGAAGTTCCATTTGATACAGCAGGGTAAAGAAAGAATCATTCTTCTCCAAAGGCTGGAAAGCTTTAGATCCGAAATAGTTATCTGTGCTGCATTTCAGAAAGAGGAAGAAAGGGAAGGAAAGAAAAGAAAGGGAACCTGTAGGGAGCTCTGCCATAAGCTCTAGTTACCGCTTTGCATTTCCTGGTGGCTTTTGAAACGTAAAATTCCACAACAAACAGCCCTGTAACCCAGAACCGGTATGACGGTATGACGATTCAATTCAGATTTAAGCACTTTGGTGTGCTTTGGAATCTGGCTATTTTCTGCATTTGTTTTGACTGCTCTCATCATTCAAGATTGACGCTTGGATGGGTGTGTAGGAGGAAGCAGCTTACAGCTTGCAGACCAAAAAAAAAAAAAAAAAAAAAAATCTGCCTTATCTGATGGCTATTATTGAAAATGCGAGGTGTAGCCTGGGCTGGGTAATGAAGGGGAGCGAGCGAGGGGGAGCGGGGAGCATGGAGCTGCATACTGATGAGTGTAGGAGTACTTGATAAAAAGAATTCTGGCTGCCGGCCGTGCATTGCTCATTGTGGAGTACTCCAACAATCACAGAGAACGCAGCCCAGCCTAAGCCGACAGTTCGATGTGCCTTCCTCTGCTGCCCGGTCTGGGGGGCTGGATGACGTGCTGGTCGCTAGTAAAGATTAATATGTAAGAAATGTGGAGCTAGGATCAAGTCACACTCCACCGCCTGCCTGGCAAACTATGTTTTACTTCTGACTTTGCTCTCTCGCTGAGAACATTAATCTGTCAAGCTGGCGGGCTCCTTTGATAGCAACTTTCCCAGGAGCATGATGTGGCAATGCCACCTCTCAGCCCAGGACTACCGCTATTACCCCGTGGACGGCTACTCCCTGCTTAAACGCTTCCCTCTTCATCCTCTCACAGGACCCAGATGCCCTGTCCAAACAGTGGGACAATGGTTGGAAAGCATTGGGCTACCTCAGTACGAGAACCACCTGATGGCTAATGGATTTGACAATGTGCAGTTTATGGTAAGACGCTCTCTGTGTCCATGGAGCTGCCTTTTGTCTGTCTTTGCTTCTTCTGTGTCTTCCAGGGTGCACAGGCAGCCTGATTTGTACCCAAACCGGTCAGTTATATATATGTAACTGCATCAGAAAATCAGATGCCCTTAGGGCTGAACTTAACGGTGCAGATAGACACTTGCTGAGAAATGATGCCTATAGGTATCCATATACATATGTATTACATGAATGAACTGGTGAGAGTACTATTTATAGGCAGTGAGAGAAGGTTAGCATTTATATTCTCCCTGTCATTCTTCGTGTGATTTTTATAAATGTGTAATCTCAGACTATTCGGCTGGATTATAGCACTCTTTGGCTGATTCTAGATGCCTGAAAACATATATTTCATTTGAGCATCAGCGCTTAGTGATGAATTAGATGATTTGTTATGTTTACGGTATGAAGCTGATTTTTATTCCCTGATAATTGTTTCATAAGCAGTTTAAATTGTGTGGACGGTCTTTAGTTCCTTAGCAAACTGCTTCAGATGGACAGTTATGGAGAGCATTCTCTTACTTAAACATGCAGATGGAGGAGCATTGAAGTATTGCTTATTACTTCAGGTAGAAAACAAACACTTCCATCAATTAATTAGCTGTCAGTATTTAGAAAGCGAGGCCAATGGTGTAAATGCATTCGTGTACCTCTGGATACTAAACCTGTCGTGTGCCAACTTCTCACTGTGGTGCCTGTAGGTGAGGCAGGAGTTTGGGGAGATGTGCAGACCCATCATACAGCTTTCTGATCATTTAGCTACCTCCCCCAGTTCTCATCAGTTTCCCTTGTTAAGTTACGTCACTGTCCTGGCTTTTAAGGTCCCATCACACATGTTGTCTATCCCTAGATTTAGAGAGAGCTTCATAACACAGGCATGTAGCATGCTGATGGCTTGTAGAAATCATTAATACCTTTATCTCAATAAAATGCTGGAGCCGACACCTGAAGCTTATTAATACCAGAATTGATAACTAAATACTGAGAGATAGTCATGTCTATTTATCTCCATTGGAGATGATTTTTCTCCAAGCCTGGCTTGACTATTGTAGAGTTGAAAATTACTCAAAGTGTTCAACTTCTGCTTTTTCTCCAAACATATGTGTATATCCCCTAGCTACATATGTGCATCAAAACATAGGAGCTCTAAGTAATTGTATGCATAGAACTCTTTATGAGCCTATCATTTTTTTTCACAGTGAAATACACGGGTACTGTTATTTTTCTCGTGTTTAAGAATACCATCACTGATGAGACAGGCAAGATATTGTAGGTATTGAAATAGGAAAAAAGTGAGATTTCTTCAATGCTATCAGTCTTAGGATGCTGAGCAGATTTAGGACACTAAACAAATGACATCAAGCATTATAGGAACTATCAAAGAGAATGAAAGGCTTTGTATCATCGCTTATATTTACTGCACATTTTGATAAGTTTTCTTTCTCCCTATCTGTGCTTGAAATAAGACTTTCTGATTCTTACTCCTCAAACCTTTGTCCAAGTTTATGCTGGTCCCATGAGGAGTTAAGTAGGTTTTTGGATTCTCTGGAATACTTGGCTGCTTTGAAATTTTTTCATTCAGCATGATTTTCTTTTGCATTTTAAACACTTTTCAGCAAATCTAATCCTTTTTTTTTTGAAAGCCTGGAACTAGAAGATTAATCAAACAGGTTTCATATAAGCTTTGGATGATCATAACAAACATTCATGAATGAAATATGTATAAGCACTCAAAATGTATCTGCGAGGCAGAAATCCTGTACATACCTGGCAAAATTAAGGTCTGATCTGCTGCATCAAGTATTGTCTTTACTTTTTCAATCCCAGGTAGTCCAAGCATTGCATGTAATTTTCCAAAAATTAAGGAAACATGGTTAATTCAGATAAGTCAGTCAAACACTTTCTTCAGGAGGCAGAATGAATTTTTTTGAACTTAGAATTACCATTTAGAGAAATTTGTTATTTATGAAAATGAAGCAAATCATAAAATAGTGCTGTCAATTATTGCTATATGTTTCCTACTACTATCATAAAAAATCAGTTTCTGCCTTTATAAAAATTATTTATTGATCTCCATAATTAATCTATTTTATTACAAACTTAGTTAAAGTACATTAATATAATGTACTTTATATTATATTATATATCAGCCCATTTTAAGAAGCAGGTTTCGTTAATGTGGTGAAAAATCTGTAAGAGCTGCTCATTCTCCCCTCAGTATCATGTTCTAGCTTTTGTTTTTCTTGAAGCACATTCTGACCTGCATTTATTCATTCTGTTGCCTAAGCAACAAGCACCACACTTCTCTTAACTGCAATGTAGTGCAGGCTTATCAGCTTTTTAGAGCAAGACAGTAGAGACATCAAAAGGATATAATTAACGTTAGTTAAAACGTCATGGTACTACATCCCTGCATAGATATACTTTATTTAGGAAACGTTCTCAAGAGTTCATTTTTCACTTAATCAGTATTCCATTAATGAATGGGAGTTTTAAAGGATCGGTATAAGTAACTTTCGAAGTAGTTACCAAAATCTTTAACAAAATTTTTTGCTCATTCTGTTCTGCATACTCTCACACAGAAACATAATATACGAGTGTTTATCTACATCGCTGTGATTAACTTTAACAAAAGTTTCTTACCTCAATTTCTACACATGGTTAGAAAAGAAGGATGCCTTTTTATTTTTAAATATCTGTCAAGTGTTGCTTCTCCTTTGGTCTTTTATACTTACCCTTGATTTTATTGATGTGTGAATCTGGCAGTCAAAATTCCAAACTCTTTTTGTATGTATCTAGTTCTGGTTTGCAGAATAGTTGTGCAGGCAGTTTTAACTCTTCTGAATCTTTAAATCAATCAAATAAATGGAAATTGATACAATCAATGAATAGCTACAAAACTAGATCAGGTCACAATAGACTTGAGGAAAGTCAAGTCTATGCTGTAACCATAAGCTCCTTCAACACAGAGCACAGGACCTAGTCTATCTGTCTGTCCTTGGGAAGTCACACATCAGACTCGTCCTCGTTAGACACTTCTGTCTGCTACTTGCTAGCTTCTGGGAATGCAGCTGCAGTCCTCTGGCATCGCACTTGTTTACCCAAGTGTGCAACACAGAGAATTTATCTAAGTTTCAAAGTTACTTTTTTTTTTCCCCAAGAAGAAGTTCAGGTATGAAATGATTACCACACATAATGTACACACACTGTACTTATTTACTGCCTTATTATATATGTTTCTATCATCTCTTTTTTCCAGAGCCTGATGAATGCTTTCTTAATTTTAAGTCTCAAACCATTTATTCTTGTCTTGATGATGGCTCACTTGTACCACCCACTCTCCTCTTTCCTTCCCCTCTGCCTGTTTTCCTCCAAGGTCTAACTCAATTCTGGCCCCGTTTGTGTAGCTTTTCTTAATGACACCAGTCCTCAGAAGCCTCTCTTTTCTCTGAACTCATGTAGTAGCTGTATTCGGTATGAAAAATTACCTTTGGCACACCATTATTCACTCTCCAGAGTTAGGAGTTAAGTTTTCACTTTTATATATCTTGTCTCCTCAATTAGACTGGAAGCTTTGCAAGTCCAAGTTCTATGTATTCAGTTATCTTTTTTCTTTTTTTTTCTGAACAAGTTGTCAGTCTTATTTTTATTTATTTATTTTCTCCTTCAAATTATATTTTGTATTGTATTGGTTTCAGGTATATAACTTGGTTGTTAGATAATCATATACTTTACATAGTATTGCCCTTGATATTTCCAGTACTCCAAATTGCACTGAACATAGTTACTGCAATATTATTCCTGTGCTTTACTTACATTAGTTGTTACATTTGTAACAACTAATTTATGTTTCTTTCTTTTTTTTAAAGATTTTATTCATTATTTTTAGTGAGAGGGGAAGGGAGAGAGTCAGAGAAGGAAAGAAACATCAATGTATGGTTGCCTTTCACCTGCCTCCAGCTATGGACCTGGCTGGAGACCTGTTTTGCAACCTGGTTATGTGCCCTGGCTGGGAATTGGACGAGCAACCTTTGGGTTAGCAGGCTGGCACCCATCCACTGAGCCACTAGCCAGGGCTCAATTTTGTTTCTTAATCCCTTCAGCTCTTACACTCAGTCCCCTAAACCCCCTCCCTCTCTGTATTTAATTTCCTTGCCTCTCTCACAGCATTCTTAGCATAATGCTGTGTACCTAGAAATCACCCATAAATACTGGGTGCACAGCACATTGTTGTAGATGGACCTCCAGCCTCAGTTTTAACCCAAAAGCCTTGTTTTGCCAGCAGGAACATGGAGCACTAGTACCTTTCATTTATGCATGCAACATTTCCTATGTTCCAGGGACAGTGTTAATAGCTAGGGATGTAACAGTGAATGGTACATGATCCTTGACCTCAAGCAGCTTACAGGATTGCTCTCAGACCTTTCATATTATTTGCATGAACATTGCACACATATTCCTTCATTTGCTCACACACGTGTGCACACACACTATATTACGGTGATCTTGCCCCTCATCCTTCCTTATAATCCCCATCGTTCAGCATATTACTTACTAGCATTTGTCTTCCCAGCAACAAATTAGAGCAGGCAATGAAAAACATAAAATCTAGGATAGCGTGGAGTAAAGAAAGATAAAGATACCGATACCATCACATCACTGGCAGTGTTCTGGTACATTTATAGGCCAAAGATTGAATTAAGAAGTTTTTATTATGCTTGGAGGAGGACTGACTCAGAGCCTTACCAGGGTAACTAGCTAGCAGTTATATTTGTAAACGAATCCGAAGGGGGAAAAGTGAACTTACACCAAATTGTCTTGTTTAGCATCCACCGTGTTTCTAGCAATTGCCATCTAGGTTGACTAGGAATGTTTTGACCATTATTAAAATATTCAAAACACAGTCTTTACAGAGTAAGAAATAAAAACAATACTGGGAGCCTTACATGAATTGGCATTTTTTGTGCGCTTGCTGAAGGTCAAAGGGAGTCATGCCTATTAGACTCTGGAGTGGAACTACAGAGCTCTTGGAAGTTATCCACTTGAACAAAAGATTTGAATAAGATTCATCTTAGACGTGTTTAACTTAATTTTTTTTTTCATTTTAGTGGTAAATTTTTCATGCTAATGGACTTACTTCTCTTTTCATCTTTTACAACTTTTCTGTAATAAGAGCACCATTTGTGGTTAACCTGATAAAATGACCTTTTAAGTATCTAAGCATCAAATCATGATCCAAGTAAGAAATTAAACTTGTGAAGCAGAAAAATAAATTGTCCCTACAAGGTAGAACTAATAATGCCCATAATGATTTCTTGTTTCAAACATTGTTTAAGAAAATGTTATAAAGTTACTGAGATTTAAAGGTACAAGAGAAAAAATATGCCTTCCATACTCTCTACACCTTCCTGTTTCTGAAACGGGTGAGACTCTAAGTTGAATGGTTTGCTTCATAGTAAAAGTGCAGCTATGATTTTTCAAACTCAGGCAAACCAGTAGTTTACATACCCACTTTTCAAAAAAAAGAAAGAAAAGACATTGTGGTTTTCAACTACAGGCATTTAAAAGCTATTGGTATCCAAAAGGGGGCATAAATATTGATAGAAGGAGACTTGATTTTAGGTGGTGAACACACAATAAAATGAGGAATTATCCAGATGATGTGTTAAGGAATTGTATACCCAAAGCTTTTATAATCTTTTTAACTAATGTCTCCATACATTCAATAAAACATTTTAAAAATAAAAGAAAATCTGTTGTTATCCAAGAGTCAAAGCCAGTGGGAGGTTATTCTTTGCCTTGACAACAGCTTAATTACAAACCTGATGGACGACAGCCTCGCTGTGATGTGAGAGAGAACTGAAGTAAGACTTCCCACTTCCACTGTCTTGCTCCTCTATGATGTGGTTTACTCATCTGTAAAATCAATCTAATGAGGATCCGAGAGGAGAAATGTTCTTGGGGCTTGTTATTTAATATTTTGAGCTCTTTAAAGATGCCGAGGACAATACTGGTGCTGGCAGAGCAATTAATTCTTCGTGTAGATCTCATTAGCCTTGGACAGACCCTGACTGCTTGGGCAGGAGGAAGTCAGTCAGACAAGAGGGCATGTTCAGGGGTGACCATCTCCAAAGAATGGCTTTCAGAGATGACTTTAGCCACGATTCTAATCTGGTGAGATGAAGGAGAGCTTTTTCTTCCACCTGGAAGTTACCCTGACTCACTGTGCAGCATTAAATTGTGCTGCCCCATTTTCTAATAATGCAACACCACCACTCCCATTACTAACTAATGCTCACGTGCATTGTCCTTTAACTTAGTCATGTGGCATATTTGCATTATTTAGTCTTCACTGTTGTTTCCAATGGCCCGTTATTTGGAATGAGGAATGTAACTTCATGAATCAGAAAATGTATGAAAACCGCTGAATTACAGACTCATTTTAAGAAATCCAGCCACAATCCTATTTCTTTGCTTTATAAAGACAGTCCCTCAAGTAAGTGTTCAGTGGCAATGACCTTCCTTTTCTCACTTCTGGTCACCTCCGTAACCCTTATCATCCTGCCTGCTTCCTGACTCTTCTGCCAAAATTGTTCTAAGTCAGCTGTGACCTGCTTCTTGCCAAATCTCAACCCCACCTTTTTTCCTCACTTCATCTCCCTTTGCCCTCTGTATCCGGTTTTTACTGTCCACTCCTTACTAAAATGTACTCCCCTATTGATATTTATTGGGGTTCTGTGACATTATACTGCTCTTTCCAATCATTTCTATTCTCTTCATCCTCCTCCTGCCTCTAAATGTAGACAGTACTCTGCCTGTCCATCATCAGGAAGATAATTGGTTCTCATAGATCCATAGCCGACCCTACTCTTCATTCACCTCTTTCCACATGGCTCTTGCTGCTATCCAGCTACTTGACAACTATTTCCCCATACACGTATGCATGCAACGCCTTCATTCAGCACAGAGCTGTCATAGAATAAATGTCCCAACAAATGTCAAGTACTACTACAGCCAGAGTGATCTTTCTAAAGCACACATTTGCTTTAGCACTACCCTGCTTAAAATATTTTAGTGATTCTCAGTTACCTATGGGAGATGTGTATGTCCAAAATCCTTCATGCGGCTTTCACATTGAGGCCCCCTTAGGACCTGCCTGAGCCCAACTTATGTTACAGCCTCATCTGTTACCATTTCCTCTCTGGACGGTTCTAGAGAACTGTGTATTTTCCTTCCCTTGCCCAGCCTTCGCTCTTGCTTCCCCCTCTGCCACGAATGACCTTCCTTCCCCTCTTAACTCCTTTTTATTCTTTAGTTCTTAGCCCAGTTGTTCCTTCTTTTAGCTGTCACTTCCTCCCTGACCCTCTAAGAATGGGTTAGGGACCCTTCTTCTGCAGGTTTCCTGTCTTACCACTTAGCTTACCTTGTCACCAATTTGCCTGTTCACCTACCCCCACCGTCTCTGCCACACACAAATATGGGGGCAGGGGTCGGCAGACAGGTCCCGTAAAGGGCCAGGTAGTAAACAGTTTAGGCTTTGGAAGCTCCGTGGCCTCTGTTGCAGCTACTCAATTCTGCTGTTGTAGTCTGAAAGCTGCCATAGACAATACATCAGTGATGGACATGGCCTGGCTCCAATACTACTTTGTTTACAGACAGACAGATTTGGTCAATAGTTCGTAGTCTGCTGCCTCTGCACGGATGTATAAATATGCCCTGATCCTCTCCATCTTCAGGCACAATCCATGGCTTACATGTGTAGACACAGTAAGCATTTGATGAAAGGAAGAAGGAAGAAAGCAAATAAGGATGAGGATGAGGGAAAGGGAAGACAGAAAGGGGGAAGCAGAAAGGGACTGAAGGAATCAGGCAGGTGGCCACAGCAAGGTTTTGAAGGCCTGTTAGATGAGAGAACCCACACAGAAGCCGAGGATATCCAGACTTCCCGATCCAGCCTTCAGGAGTCTGATGAGAGCTAGAGAGGGTGTTTTTGCTCCAACCAATCAGACGGGAGTATATTTTCAGCAAGGGAACTGCACAGGCACAGGAAGTGGGAAAACACAGCTGCAGAGGAAGCTGGTTGTTCCCTCTGCTTGGAATTCCTTTCGCTTCCTCGTCACCTAATTGTGCAGTGTTGTTCACGAGTCAGCTTAAGCATCACTTCCTCCAGGAAGTGTCCCCTTAATCCGTCCTGTTATCAAGCTGACGTAACGGCCCCGTTCCCATGTACGGCTGGCTCTACACTTGTCCCCGTTCTATCGCATTGCACTGCGGTTATGTTATCTGTTCGGATGTCTGCCTTCCACCCTAGAAAGTAAGTTCCCTAGGCAGAGGTCGGGGTCTTGTTTGTCTCTGTGTCGCAAAAGCCCAGCCCAGTGCCTGACATATAGTATCATCTCAATGATGATTGATTGAATGGAATACTTAAGTTCTATTTAGTTTCATGTGAATTATCCCACGAAGTTCTGAGCATGTCCCTGTCACTAAGTATTGCTACTTCCATACTTAAAAATGAAGAGAATGAGACTCAGAAAGGTCAAATAATTTGCCCTGCACCCCCTCTTTTGCAAACAAATCAAACAGGGGCCTAAAAGCCCCTGCTGTCACTCCACCCTTCACTCCTGCATCTGCAAATGTTTATAGAGCCCCTGTTAGATTGCAGGCATCGAGCAGGACACTGGTCCTGCGCTCAAAACACCCCCAGTGTGTCATACTTGTGGTCCTTGAAGGCACGTCTTTACTTCTCCTTACCTTTCCACTCCACCCCCACTGCTTCTCCAGATATCCACGACTTGAACCAGATCAGACCCCTCACAGACAAACCCACGTATACCTTCACTTCTGTTCCCAGTTTCCCACCTACCTCACATGGCCTATCCCTCCGATTGCCCATTCAAGAAAGACCCGTTCCTCGGGCTTCAGTCCCTCCTTCTGCCCTGTGGGGCCTTTCCCTACTGATGCGGACCCTGCCCACCTCCCCAGCTTCATCTCCTACCCTCATAAGCTCTAGCCACGTGAAGTGACCCCCAGCCCAGCAACTGGACCACACTGGCTCACAAATCCATGTCTTTGCACACTTCGCATCTAATGCACATGGTCCTCTGCCTGGAACACTCCCTTCTCGCTCTCAGTCAGATGCTGGGTAACTCTGGCTTCAAAACCCCACCTCAAAGGTTCCCCTTGGGAGGCTTTAACAAATCCCTTTGTATCGCTCACCTATCCTCTGGCCTCCCACGGCGCCCTGGGCACACTATCTGTAGGAGCAGGCTCGTCACACAGGGCTGCACTATCTGCTTCTCTCCCTAACTCCCCCTGAGAGAAACAACAACAGTGTTTTGTCTTGTGTTATTTTCCCAGTTGTTGGCACATAATAAGTCCTTGAGTCGTTTGCTAGGGCTGCTAGAACAAAGTGCCGCCAACTGGGTGGCGTAAACAGCAGACCTCTATCGTCTCAAGGCTAACGGTTAAAGATCAAGTTGTCGGCAAGGTTGGTGCCTCTCAGGGACGTGAGGGGGTGGCTCTATTCTAGGTCTGGCTCCTTGGCTTGGAGGTGGCTATCCTCTCCCTGTGTTCTCATGCCATCCTCCCTCTGTGTCTGTCTGCATCCAAATTTCCTTTTCATATAAGGTACTAGTCATAGTGGACCAGGGCCCACCCCAGTGACCTCATTTTTAACTCGATTACCTCTGTAAAGACCGTACCCGAAAATGAGGTCACGTTCTAGAGTGTTGGGGATCAGGACTTCAGCATATAAATTTGGGGGAACACAGGTCAGCCCATAACGGCCCTCAATAAATGTGGCTGCGTAGGGATCCTTTGTTTATTATCTCTTACGTTGCCAAGCAGAGTCCACAATGGCTATACAGTGAATGCTTGATCTAAAGTGTTTTTAAAACCTAATGTTACTCTTTCATGCAGCCTTCCTGGTAACTCATAGCTTTGCCCATGTGACTAATCTTGTGCACACGTTAGTTAATAAGAGAACCAGCAAGGCTTAGCACCAGGAGCTTTGTACCTCTCTAAATCCTATGCTCTTCGCAATTTACTTTGCAGCTCTGCAGGTTTCTAAATAATTCATATTAACTAGAAATATTAATTTGTTTGCCATCCTTTGGTTGATAACTATGTGATAGAAGAGTCCCAATAAATAGATGAGTAGACCACTGGTGTTAGGGAAGAAAGGAAATATAACCCAACTTAATAAAATAACTGTTTATCAGAACCTGGTACTTACTTTTTTACATATGTTATAGTAACTCTCCCACGGATGTTACAAAGTATGTGGTGTTATTCTAGTTTTACAAATGACACAACTCAGGGACTAAATACCCACCCCAAAACACTCAAGTTTCAAACTCAGGCAAATCTGAATCCAAATGAAAAACAAAATTATTGGATATGTTGCTGGGGCATCATAATGTTCCTGGGCTGAGAAAGGACTGTTGTAGACAAACAAAGGTAACATTAGCATTTCTTGGGAGGAGGAGGATTCAGAGGAGTCCCAAGAGGAAAGGCCAGAGAGCAGCAAAACCTTGCCTGCTGCAGAGAGTAGGCCGTCCAGTTTCGGGAAGCTTCTGTGGGAACACAGGGTCACAAAAATGTAGATGCACCTCCAGGTCAAATCTGCCCTCAGACGTGACACTTCTGAGAGGGGGGTGGGGGGTGGGGGGGGGGCTTCCTTGTATACAGGAGACTTGCCTCAAACCAGAGCAGTGTTCATGGAAGACAAGATTTGCCCTTCTTCAGTCTAATCCTTTCTAAGGCATAGTGAGTTGTCATTATGAATTGCCACAGATTTTTTTACCCACAGGAATACTTGAGCTAAAGAGACATGGAAACAGTACCTTACAGGTCATTGCACGCATGTCCCTGACGCCACCCCAGACTTTCTGATCTGGCCTATGTGTCCCAGGTACATCATAGACATTGGGAACGATTCATTCATTTGAGAGCCCATGATTTTAAATATTGAGCAAGAAGAGCCCTTATGTCTGTACTTATAAATCATAGAGGCATACTTGGAGGAGAGAAAAATATAGTAAATAATTAATATAGACCTCTTAATACCAGGTCATGGATTTCTGCCCCTTAAGTCCACAAAATTAAATTTCAGATTGCTAAACTTTTGCCTTCTGTCAGGCTGAGCAAAGATGATTAGGATTCATATCCAAAACATTGTGGAACATGTTGGCTTTTATAAGCCAGTGTCTGGTTAGCTGGCTGGCAAGCAGAATTAGGTTTGTCCTTCCAGAGATTTGAAGGAGATCTTGAAATAAGAAGCCTGGACTCTAAAGTATCTCAAGTTTATGTGACAGGATTTATACGTTCTTTTATCAGAAAGGAGTCATCCTGTACGGAAGGAGTGAGCAGTTAGTATTCATGAGGCCTATATAATTATATAGTCCATCTAATTGTCTGCTGGCTTAGAACAAGGGAACAGGAGACAGTTCAGCCAACACCTCCTCTAAAACTCCCTCACTCTTTCAAAAAGAAGCAAGCAAACCATCGTTCATACCAATTCCATCCTTCACAAACCTCAAAATAAATAAAAATGAGGTACTTCAGGGGAGGATTAGAGTAAAAACTGTATTATACAGGCAAAAAAAAAAAACCAAACAACAACTTATTTCCACTAAGTCATCCTTCTTAGTGGAAACAAGAATACCATATTAAATTTCTATTGCACTTTATTGTCTTTAAAGCTCTTACACACACATATGTTATCTCAATTGATTCAGGACACAGAATAAATGAGTTTGTTTTTAGTTCCAGCATAAGTGGCATGACACTAGGTAAGGCTTCTCAGCAACCTCTGAACAAGCCAGATATACTTAATCTTTTTTTCCCCTCCCTCCTTCAATCCTGTGCCGGCCCTGTGTGTTACCTGCTCACTCTTCTTCCCCTCACAACCCAGCTTCTCAAATGCCTACGCTTGCTGGCTTGCCCTTCAATTCGGTACAGTCAGGCCTCAGTACAATCAGCCTTTCTCACTGTCCTGAAATTATTTATATAGAGTGTCTAATTATCTCCTAATTCCCAGATGCTCTTTTCAGTCCCTATATACTCCATCTTTCTGTGGTTTAGTTCAAATAACCACTCTTTTCTTCCTTGGCTTTTCTAGCCTTGGCATCACCTGCCCCAGTAGCCACCTCCTCTCCAGCTCCTTTGTAGACAGACCCCTTGCCTCTGCCTTTCCCCTAAAACTTAGCCCTTTCTCTGCTTGCTTCTCACGCCACCCATTCACCTCAGGTGACCTCGTTTGATCTCAACAAAGGCAAAAGTTCTCTACTTTCTATATTATACTGACTCCTCAAATTTCAAGCAACTAAAAATGGAAAGATTCCCCCCACCCCATAACTTGTTTCATGAGAAAGCAGTCAGTAGGGTAAAATGATGACGAGAAATTGAGTGCGGTGAGACTAGAGGTAGCCAACTGGATTCCACCACTTAGAGGCCACTGCAGAACAAGACAAGAGCTCACTCAGTGGAGTAGGAGATACAGAAACCATATTGCATTGGACTGAAGAAGGAGTAGAGAACCCTTGAAAGAAGTTTCGCTGAGAATGGGAGCATAGAAATAAGCAAGTAGTTAAAGGGTGATTTGAAGGTCAAAGAGAAGATTTTTGAAAAAAGAAAGATGGGAGACATATTTGATTATGAAAAGGAGTAATCGGGTAGAAAGAGCGTTATTGCTATTGGAAAAGAAAGAGGGATTTGCTGAAG
Source organism: Noctilio leporinus (assembly GCA_004026585.1). NCBI lineage: Eukaryota > Metazoa > Chordata > Mammalia > Chiroptera > Noctilionidae > Noctilio > Noctilio leporinus. Next base: position 43,825 of record PVIW01006033.1, on the reverse strand, counting down.
GAACAAAGGTGAGACTGTTGGGATTCAGAGGCAAGTAACGTGAGGGAAGACAGAAGGAATGGGAACCATATGATTTGTATATCGGGCAATGTTTCCTCCAGTGGGTTCTGTTTTCTAGCAAATTATGAGACAAAGGTGTGGAAGACTTAAAAATACAGAGATATTAAAGAGCCATTTCAGGAAGTGGGAAACAAGGAGAAGAATTATAGGGCCATGTTGAGGGCTTATTGAGGTCTGTAACTATTATGCCTAAAGGGATTAGAAAGATGGCTGCCCTATGAATTGCTTTCATAGACTGCCTCCTCCTACTTGGGCTGGTCAATCTCTGTGAGCATCAGTGTCCTACAAACCAATAGGAGACAGTACCACCACCTCACAGAGTTCAGGCAAGAAATTGATTAAGGCTAGCTGTGTGCTTTCAGTGGGCAATGAATCATGACGGTGACAAGATTGCTTGTGCCATTTAGCTGGTAAAGCCACTTTGCAATTACTGACGTCAAAATGATGCACAGAAATTGCCACAAGGTGTCACTGCTCTGGCCCTCATGAGACATTGGATACACAGAAAATGCTTACATGACCTATGCTAGGAACAACATCCAAATACCCCAGCCCACCTACCTCAGTGACCTACCAAATAACTTTAAAGGATGCTAGAAAGTTATGTCACCTTAATTCACCCTACTCACCAAAGTCCTTGATTAATTGACTACTGTCAACGTCTTCATCTTTAAAACTCTGCTTTTTGTAAATGTTCCAAAAATTCAAATGAAAAACATTTGCTCACTGCCACTTGTATGTGCCAGTCATCATGCTAGGTGCCTGGGTACAAAGATTGATCATGATGGTGATGGTGATGATGATGATAAACACTTGTATAGTGCTTATGTTCCAGGTACTGTTCTAAGTGGTTTACAATGGTTTTGGAATGAATAGTATACCCAGTTCTTCCTCTCATGAAGCTTACAATGTACTGAAGAAACAAACATGAAAACACTCAAGTTTCTTCAACTCTGTAACTGATTGGAACTATACTTCAGGGTAGGGTTGGGGCATCCAAACCTAGCAAGTAAGGCAAAGTTCCCTAGCAGAGGTCAGGTCACTTGATAGACTGGGAAAATCCACAGCCTGACAAAGTCTGAGTGACAAGGCAGCCTCTCAGGCTAAAGGAGCAGGATGTACTAAGCATAGAGAATGATCCAATAACTTGGATCCAGTTGGACAAAATCAAAAAGAGGCAATGCATAAAACCAGAGACTCTGTCATGGGCCAGATCAGAGAGAGTCCATTTTTATTCCACCTTGGATCTCCAGGACCCTTTCTATGTAACTGGGAATGATATGTTTATTCATTTGTCTTAGGATATGTCTAAGTCTCTGCTTTCCTTCCCCCTCTGCACCCTTAGCCCCTTTTAATTTGAAGTACCTTGAGGAAAGGTCATTACCAAGCCTTATCTTCCCTCATCACCCACATGGAATTCCCAGTGAGCACCCAATGTCAGCTGACTGACTGGCTAATCATCAGCCTTCAGCTATTGGTGATTATCTGTGTTGCCTGGCAAAGCTGAGCCCAGAGATGGTAATTACATTGACATCCGTGGCAACTTCCTGTGCCAGAGATCCCATTAGAGAGCACTTTATTGATTCTACTTCTGAAGACCCTTCTCAGTTCAGGAAAAACAGTGCACTTTAAAAAGCTGTCATCAGAGCTCACCATTGCAATAGCCACTTTCAGAGCCAAAGTCTAGATGCTAAAATTGAAGGCTCCTCTGCTTCCTCCTACCCCAAAATCAACCAAGACAATGACAATACTAACTGGGGTGCTCCTCCCTCGTGTTCTAGAAAGCACTGTTGGAAATGAGAAAGGGGAAGAGGAGTGGATGCCTGTAACTGGTTAATGATTTGATGTATTAACCCACCCTCTTCGAAGGTGGTTTACAACAGACTCAAGGACAATTTAACCAACTACACTGTAGCGAGGGAATTTGGACAGTAGGATTGACAGGAACATACTTCTTAAAAAGTTCTTAAGTAATGCATATATTTTTAAAACATCACAACACATGGACAAATCAAACTTAAATGCAAGCAATTTTTTCTTCCCTCTTCCTCCACTCCTAGCCCCACGCTCCAGAGCAAATCCCTTAAATCGTTCTGTACTTAGTCCCTCTGGAGGTTATCTCTGTATGATATGCATAGTCCTTAGTTCTCACTCGGTCAACTTCAGGTATCATTTCCTGATGTTTTGATGTGAGAGATGAGGTTTTAGCTTATTGATGTCATCATCTTTTCTCTCTCCTGCCTGTCTCCATCCTCAGTAGAGTTGCAGGCTGAATCTTAGCCCATAAACTCAGGTGCTATGAAATATCACTTTTTAATGTTTTAAATCAACTTGGTATTGACTTGGTGTCAGAGCTGGGAAAAATTCCACTGCTGTTAGTAGCAGCTTCTACAGCTACCTTGCACTCCTAGAGACCCAAATGTTTCCAGGCAAACGGAAGCATGTACCCTGCCGAGGTCCCTGCTGCCATCCTGATTGTCCAACTTGCGGTGGTGCCCTGAAGTCCAGTGTTTCTCTGCCTCCGTGCCCCGATGCAGTGTGGGAACATTCCTTAGGGATGAATATCCCCTATCTTCCACACCAGTGAGGCTGGGCATTGATGGTGATGGCTTCATGGTAACCAGTCACACAGTTACCTAAGCTACAAAACATGAGAGGCATCTTACTTGTTTTTCATAATTTTTTTCTTCCTGTCATTTCTGATCATTTTCCCATTCTCTTACCTTTCTGCCTTTATGCTGTCAGGTTTCCCACAGCCTCCTTCATACTATCTATCTATTGTTCTGATGTACTTTTCCCAGAGACCCCTCCCTCCAGTCTTCCTGTCCCAAGCCACACTTGGTCTCTTGGGCTGACTGCCTCTTCCTTGCATTTCTGGGTTGAATCCCTGGTTTCTTGAATGTTGCCTTCTCTCTTGATTTGATTTCTCATATTACCAGAGCACACACTCAAATCGTTGGTTTTTTATTTGTTTGTTTGTTTGTTTTAGTGGAGAAATACATGAGAGGTAAATGAATATTAAAGTCCTTATGGATCTAAAAATGCCTGTATTCTGCCTCCATGGCTGATCAGGCTGAATTTAATTTTTCTCAGCACTAGGCACACAGGGCTCCATCCACTGTCTTTTGTAGCATTTCACGTGGTTGGTGAGAAGTCTGACCTTGGTTCCTTGACAGGCGACCTCTTTCTCTCTCTCTCTCTCTGGAGGTTTTCTGGATCTTCTCATTATCCTTGGTGGCCCGATGTGTCACTGATCCATGACTAAGTGGGTGTCTTTCCCATCCTGTTCCGTACTTATTAGGCACTTTAAATATAGAGCTTTATTCTGAGATAATCTCTTTTATTATTTATTTGATCAATTCTATCCCTTCATTTTTCTGTTAGGTTTTTGTAAACTCCTATTAGACATTGGACATTGGACACTTCTCAATCTTTTCTTAATGTCTCTTGTCCTTTATTTCACATTTATCATCTCCTTCTGTTTTGATTTTGTACTCTGTAAGAAATTGAGTTCAGTCTTTAAATTGATTTTTTTTTTTAATTTTGGTGATATGTTTAATTTTACAAAGCTCTTTCTTCCTTTCTATTTCTTCTTTTATAACACCCTGGGTTTTTTTGTTTTTTTTTTTTTTCCTTATACATAATATTATTTGGGATCTGTCAAGGGATACCAGTTAGAAGTGAATTGTTTTTATTTTGAAATTCTCTTAGTAGAAGTACCTCAAGAGTCAGTTTTTCTCTTGTGCTTTGTTTTTAATTTGATTATTCTTTGTCATACCACAGTCCCTACAATGACTGATAGTTTATGGTATTCTGTTTATATTTCAGGAAGAGGCAATGGAAAGGCTCTGTATGCATAGGAACCATGTTTTACTTCTAGGCATTCTTTACTTTGTAGTGAACAATGTGTTTCTATAATGAGTGGGGTGTCCCAAATACCACCTCACTAACTGATCTAATTATCCCCAGAAAGGTTTTTTAAATGTCTTAAGAAGATAAGCATCCATTTTCTTTTTGCTCTGAGGAGAGAAATAAATGCCTGGTGTGCGTGTGTGTGTGTAGGTGAGAAAGAATGAGAATATGCGTGTTGGGGTAAGGAAGTAACTGTTGCATAAACAGAGCTTGGATTTGTCCCCATTTTCTGTGCACTTCTCAAGCTCTCCCTTCACCCTTCCTTCTCTCAGGCTGAAAACCTTGGGGTTCTGATTGGCAACTTGGGCTCCTTTTTTGATTCAGGTAGTACCCCAAACTAAAGTTACCTCCACCCCCATGGCACCATCCAGGGCTTCTCTGTGCTCTTTCTGATTTTTGAAATTTTTTATGCTCATCAAGTCGTCTCCAGCTATATTTGTTATTATGAGATCATGAGATTTTATCCCTTTTCCAAATTTTTACTGGAATCTAAGAAGGAGAAAGATAAACCAATGGACTCAGTGCACATCTTGAAATAGAAGCCAAGGGCACATTTTCACATTTCTGCTTTATTCATAAAAGTGATACCAAGTGAGGAATAAAACGAGTTATCTCTAAAAAGCAGCCGTAATATCATGGAGGCACAATTCCTAAAGGAGCCAGATATGTCTTCCATGGAGAAGTAAAATAGATTGACTCTGCCTAGATTGACATTCCAGCTGGAGATTTAACAAGCTGTGTTACTTTGGGTGAATTTCTGAACGTCCTCTGCACTTCAGTTTCCACATGCAGAATCGAGCATGGTAGTAACTGTGTACTAACTCCCTTGGGTTAAAGTGAGGTTTATGAGTTCATGTAAAGTTCTTGGAATGGCAAGTTCAAGTGTTAGTCATCATCATTGCTGCAATTGTCCCAATGTCAGGACAGAGTAACATGGGGAAGAAGAGTCACTGAAGTCATTCCATGTCCTTCTTCTAAGATAGCAAGGACAGCCTGGAGTCAGTTGACTTTCAGGCACCTCTAGTTAGAACACAACTTCTCTAGCTTTTCTTGCCTTGGAGTCCTGAGGAAATGATGATGCAGACCTTCCTGCAAAAAATACCAGTCAGCTACTACCTACCTGAATGTGAACATGGAATCCTATCTTTGCTGCAACCTCTTGAACTAAGGGGAAAGAAGAGACCAATAGTACTTTGTACAGGAGATAGAAAATGTATTTGAAAGCAAAGGATGGCCCCAATTTTGCAATGAAAGGGCTAGGACCAAATATTGCTATGGCACCATGTACTCAGGTACTTGTTATGGACTCCATCTACTCGGGAGATATGGAAGATTGAAATGAATACACCAAGAAGGCATATAACAATGCACAGTGTTCAATGAACTTGAACCTAAATATCCAGCCTAAATCCCCTTTGAAGTACTAATCTTCAACCTCAAACACCGATTTAAAAAAATAGCTACCTGACCTATTGTAAATGTCCACTTCATGTGCTTTAGTTACTTCATTCTTACAACTTTTTAAAGTAGATATTAATAACTGAGTTTTATTTTTAATATTTTATTTATTATTTTTAGAGAGTGGGGAAGGGAGAGAGGCAGAGAGAGAGAGACAGAAATCAATGTATGGTTGCCTTTTTCACCTGTCTCCAGCTATGGACCTGGCTGAAGGCCTGGTTTGCAACCTCATTATGTGCCCTCACTGGGGAATCGAACCTGCGACTTTTGGGTTCGTAGGCTGGCACCTGTCCACTGAGCCACCAGCCAGGGGAATAACTGTTTTAATAGATGAGCAAACAAAGGCGCAAACTACGGCTCAGAGAAGATAAGTAACACATGACTATTAAGTACATGTGCCACGTTACAAGCCCAGGTACATTATCTTTAGTTGTATGTATTATGATGTTCTCACGCCCCTGTTCTTTACCACCACACAGCTGATTCCCACTACTTGCCTTTGAGTAAAAATCACCTGTTCCCAGCTTGTTGCCTAACATAACCCCTCCATCAATCGCTATATATAGAATTCTCTGTTACTGTGCCTGAGTCTTTCCTCTCATCTCACTTTTCTAACCACCGTGATTTCCACTTGCCAATGCACCTGCCCCGCCAGCTGCCTTGCCCTTCTGTTCCCTGACAGCCTCTCACCTGCCTCGCTTTCCCCAGCTTTCACCTGCCTGCCCCCACTCCTCCTCCCACAGCCACCAGGGAGGCCCACGTTTCACCTCCTCCTCCCAGCCCCAACACTAGTTGCAGTTCAGCATTTCTGCTTCCCACCAACATTTGCCGTTGCTATGGAAACCGAGAGGCAGTTCTGGAAGGAGGGGGCGTCAGGAGCACAGTCTCTGCTGGCCTTGGGGTGGGAGGGAGATGGTAGGTAGGTGGGTAGGGAGAGGAGGAGGATGGGGACCCGAGCCTTTCCTGGCAGAGCAAGGGACTTCTCTGTCCCCCTGTGAGAGGGCGCAGCAGGGGGAGAACAGCCCGGGCTGGCCAGAGAGGCAGCTGTAGCTTTCGGATGGCAGAGCAGAAGGAGGCTGAGTGGGCGGCCCCCGGTGGTAGGGGAACCTGCTTCCCAGGCTGCTGGTAATCTGTCCTTAATTTGCCACCGAGGAAGTTAACTTCATGTAGCTAAGAAAAAGGAAGGCTCAGGGGAGCCGTCATCACAGAAAATAAATATGTTCCCATTATAAATAAAGTAACAGGATAATTTATAGTCTCTGAAGATGATGAGACAGGGAAAAATGGCCTGCGTCTAATGAAAAGTTTAAGCTAAGAATTAGCAAAAAGAGTTTGACAGGAATGGCGGCTCTGCAAACACCACTGCGACCGAGGACAGAGCGTTTTCACTGGCAGATCATTTAGTCCAAGCCTTCAAGGAACGTATTGTTTGTGCTGGGCAAAGGTGCTGGGACCCTCACTCCTTCCCAGCAGTCTGAGGAGGAAAACTTCAGCAGGTACTGCACAAACAGCTTTGTGCCACATGGGGAGAAATGACTGAGAACTAGAATCGGAAAGTCAGCAAGGTGGATGTGGCCGTGAATTTACCTTACTAAACACTAAGAAGGTAAAGAAAGCGAAACTGAAGGGACTCCTAAAATCCTGGGCACGCATTCTTGAAGCGAACATGCGTTTGTTGAGTGTATATTGTGGGTCAGGGACTGTACTAGACCCGGGAGGTTGGGAGAGCAGGTGGGGAAGCAGGAAGAAGAATAAAGCGAAGCTGAGTGAGTGGCAGCCCCTAGTTGTCTGAGGCTCCCAGCCGGGGTGGGAGAGCCAGACCCCTCAAGGAGCCTTCACTACGCACTAGGGCTTGTTTCCGGCGCAGATGCAGTCCAGCTGTGGAATGTCAGCGAGGTCTTGCTTCCCCCTGGCTGGAGGTTGTAGGCTCTTTCACAGGGGTGGTGTTCGAATCAGTCCTTAAAAGATGGGTCGATGGGGTCACTAGGTGCAGACACCTGAACCTCTGGGCAGAGGAAACAGCACATATGGAGAGACATGAAACTTGGCAGTGCAGAGCGTGTTGAGAAAACAGAGGGGCGTTGCTGGAGCTCAGAGTGAGGGCTGCAGGAGTGGGAGAGGCAGGAAACAGGGTTAAAAAGATCAATTAGGACCTGATCACCAGCCCCCACATGCCATCCTATGAGTAGTAGGCTAGCTCCGTGTCAGGATAAGATTTTCTATTAATACTCTGACTTTGGAGGCAATACGGAGGGTGTGAGGAAGCCATTGGACAGAAGGAGTTGGATTCAGAGAGATACTGTGGCAGAAAAAGGGAGGTAACATGGTAAGATGTGAGTTTAGGAGCAAGTGAAAAAGAGGAATCAAGGATGACTGAAGCTCATAAATATGGATTAAATTCAGCCTAAGGAGGTAAAATATCCTTCCAGGGACAAAAAAAACAAACAATTAAACTTTACTCTACCAGCTTCCCTACCAACTGGATCATAAATGTAAGATCAATCTTTTGTGGTTTGCAAAGCAAAATTGTATTTAGGATCTGAAAGAGGAACAAATAGCTGGAGATTACTTTTAAAGTTAGCAAGCAAGTGACAACCCTCTGTATACCTTGATGTGCCACCAGAACACATGGCCCTGTGTCACACAGCAGAGGTTGTACAGTAGCGTCAAGAAAGCCAGGCAATGAGTTGACCAAAATGATGCCACCGGCCAGAGGGAAAAATAAGGATGGTCATGTCCCTTTAAAATTTCAAATAAGGTAAAAGGCAAGCATTGATCTTTACTCAAAGAGTAAGCACAGGAATAAATCCTGGATGGGCAGTCAACCTGCTCATGGGTACTTGTCAGAGTGTAAGTTTTCACATTTTTCATTTCTGATGCAGTCATCACTTAAAATCCAAATGTTATACCAAACCTTTTTTCAGATGTTGAGAAGGTGAATGATGATGGATAAGCCTTCGGTGGGGCAATCAATATCATCTTGATAGCTTCTTCCCCTCTTTAAGCAGACGGCACTTCCTTGTTTATCTCTATATCCAAGGGGAAGCAGGAGGAGGCGGAGAGCTACCTTCCAGCCTCTCTGGGTTCTGAATTTGAGCACACCCCCTCCTCACCACAGTTGAAATCACCATTTCTCCACCTCAAGGTCAAGCCTTGCTTCCCCAGCTCTCAAGTTCAAGATGTACCTAAAGGGGCAGAGATTTGAAGTCTAACCCACTTTCTATCACTGCCCATCGGCCAGTCCTTGCTGCTCAGTTCTCATCACTGCACTGGGCCTGGTTCGTTCTGGAGGCTCCCTCCTTGAGTCGAGCTCCATGTCACATGGCCTGTTCTTCTTATCAAAGGCTTTACAGCCACTGGTTTCTCTGGACTAAATGCCTGAGGTCCTCCTCTCCATTCGCAGACTTCTTCCCTCTGCTGGGAACTGTGAGTGTCACCTAATCCAGAATCTCCCATGCCACTGGGAAGGAAACACCACCCACACACACGCACTTGAATGCTTCTTTACCTTGGCCTGGCCATCAGAACTAGCTTCCTGAACCACGCTGTGCTACGGTTGTTCCCTCCTTGGGCACCACACTGTGCCCTCACACTGGGCCTCCTCTAGCCACAGTTGCAACTGAATCATTCCTTAGCCCTTGTCCTGTCTCTGTGGGAGGAAGGGTCCCCTCTCCTGGCCCTGAAATAGCCCTGTCTGCCCCATCCTGTTGCAGTACCTGGTTATGCGCAAAAGAATCAAGACATAAGGCATTTTACTCTTTTAACTGTCCTCCAAGTTCCCAGCCTGAGACCAGCTCTGTTCCCTGGGACATTCTATCCTTTAGCTTTCTCTGTCACTTCCAACTCCATTTCTCCTGGTTGCTACTATATGATGCCACTTCTCCTAAGCCACAGAACTTCCTCTTGTTTTCTTGGGTACTGCTTCTGTCTTCTCCCTTCAACCACAAACAGTGGCAGGGTTGGATTACTTCCACTTTACAGACCGGAAAACTTTTCATAATGCCAGACCCCATGCTGGTGCTGAGTGGCTGCAAATCAGGTCAGAACATCAAGAGATGAGAATTTCTTTCAGCCAATTTGAGAGGAACTTCCAATCGGACCAGTTCCTATTGGCTGACTGGATGGAATTCCTGCTGCTCTTCAAACAGGTTCAAATTAGCCATCAGTGTGGCTGGTGAAGGGCTCCACCCCAATTCCAAGCCTACACAACCGCATGCCAATAGGAAATAGCGAGCACTGAAACGAACACTTCCTTCCTTGTTGCTTGGTCATCTGAATCAGAGTCCTAGACAACCCATTTATGGTCTGTGAGCTAATTTCACCAACCATTGCAGCTAAGACAGGACACTAATGATGCTGTCTCCTCATATGGCAAGCTACGGCGCTATTTATAGCATGCTGGCATTTGAATGAGGCATTTTTGGAATCCAATACAGTATTTAGCTGCTGTGTGGTTTTTAACTAATTAGTCTCCTGAAGCAAGAAAGTATCATGCACATTTTACAGATGAAGAAATAGATTCAGAGAGGTTAAACAACTTGCCCAAGGTCATTCACCCAGCTGGGAGAAGGATTTAGAATTTCTACATGGGTGATGTTAGCTTTAGTTTTCAGTGTGTGGTTCATGTATATCATCTTTTAGTATCTATTTTATATGTGTTGTTAAATAAATTGTGTTCATCCTTATCTTGGCAAAAGATGGTTCAGTTTTATAAATGTATGCTCTGTGGAGGGAAATGGCCATTAGGGTCAGAAAAGAAAGCTTTCTCAGCCTCTGCTGATAGAAGTGTGGGGCAAAAGACTGAAGGCACACCACTGTCCACGTGAGCGATCCTCAGGCCTCCAGAGTTTCTAGAGAGAATGCAAGGTCAGTCAAATAGTTTTGAGACTACATGACCCTTTGTATAGTCAGGTTTATCTATACAAAGATAAACCTGAGCATTGCTAATGAAGACCCTTCAAAAAGTAAATAATTCCTTATTGGAGGCAACCCTTTCTGGGTAAAGTTAGGTTACAGTCTTTTTTTTTTTTTTTTCTAAGGTTTTATTTCATTATTTTTAGAAAGAGGGGAAGAGAGAGAGGCAAAGAAGGAGACAGACATCAATGTATGGTTGCTTTCCACCTGCCTCCAGCCACAGACCTGACTGGAGACCTGGTTTGCAACCTGGTTATGTGCCCTGGCTGGGGAATCGAACCTGCTACCTTTGGGTTCGCAGGCCGGCACCTTATCCACTGAGCCACCAGCCAGGGCTAGGTTACACTCTTATTGTGCCATATTATTATAAATCCTCATGGGATCAAGCTTCATGTACTCTTTGTTTTTCTGGCTCTAGGATTTTTCACGCTTGAACTTCGTAGCTAACTGTTTCATCCTTTGTGAATGCTAATAACTGATGAGAATGTATCTGGATCATTGTTATTATCCCAGAATATGCAAGCATAAGATGTGAGACTTAAAAAAAAAAAAAAATATAGGTAAGTATGAGAAGTGCCTGAGAATAGGGTGGTGCTAAGTAGTGGACTACCCTAAGGTTTCAAATCTCCACGTGTGTCTCCATCAGACCCAGCATGCAAATCCCAACATGATATTTTAGAGGCAAAGCGTTCAGCCTTCTGAAGTGGGAGTTTGCCTGTGGGCTTGCTGAGTGTGCCTTGAGGGGTTGCTATCTTTTCAGCAGAAAGTTGCAGTTCCACTTCTCAAGAAATAAGCTCTTTTTATAACACATGTCAAGTGTATGGGCTCTATGCTATAATCATCTCTCAAGGTTAGGGACTTTCTTTTTTTTTTTTTTTAATTAAAAGTTTCCATTAGGACTCAAGTCTTAGCTGAATCTTCATTTTTTCCCCCAAAATATTCAGTGGCTCTCCTAATTTACATTTCATGCCACCATCCAGTAACCCCGTCTACATTTTGTTTGGACCATGGGGAACTAGATTCTTGGTCTGTTAGAAGGAAATTTGAAGATCATGCAGAATAACTCCCTTATCTTTATAAATAAGGAAACCACGCTACAGAGTGATTGTGATTTCCCAAAAGTCACACAGTTACTCCAAACTCCTATTGGAAATAAGTAGGTAGAAATAAAACTAAAAATCAATGTAGAACTGGGATGGATGAGCCCATGCCTCCTGAAACTCTATGTTGTTGTTTTTCTTTCTCTTGGGCTTCTCAACATTTCCAGAGAAGAGTGACAGGTCATAAGGACACAATCAGAGTTATTAGATAAAGCATAACAAATCTTCCCAACCAATGCATCTGTTTTACTCAGTTATTTGAGGCAGGGCAAGGTGGGAGGAGGAGTAGAATCTATTATTTTTGTATGAAAAGCGATGGATATTTTATGGAGTTGAATATAAAATTTGTTTAAATGTTAACATTTAAATGCCAGACTTCAAAGAAATTTCATGTATGCACTACCTGCTTCAGTTTACTTGCTCAAAACCAACCTTCCCCCCACCCCTTTCTCACTGGCCATCCAGGGTCCTCATTCGCATCCCACTAGCAGCGGGAGGGCGTGAGCAGGCACTCTGACTTGAAAGCTAACGCAGGATACCATGAAGCTTCCTGCCTGGAGGAGTTAACATGAAAGAAGTTGCCTCAGCCTGTAACATTCCCTTCTCCCAAACTCCAAGGCTACTCAGAATTTTCACAGACTCATACAGTCTGAGACATTGTGAACTGCAGCCATATGTTTCAATTAACTTGCACAGAATTTCTCAAGTCATTCTATGGAAAAGTAAAGACATCAATCCAGAAATTCTGAGTTTATTTAAGAGTCTCTTATGTAGTGTCAAAAATGTATTTTAGACGCTTCCCTGTCTTATTTTTCTTTAATGTTTGTGACATCACAAAAAGAGCAGGTCTGGGTTTTTTTCTCTCTATAGACAGGAATATCTGACACCTTTTAAAGCTTTCTGAAAGTGGCATGTAGACCTTAAATTTTGTTTAAAGGGATGGTCCCCAGTTCTTCTCATCTATCCATGCCACCTGTGAGTGGCATCTCAGCAGCCACACTTCCAGCATCCTGGAGGTGAGAAACCTGGCGGGGATCCTTGACTCTCCCTCTTCTTTACCAAACCCCAGATCACCCAGTCACTAAGTATTATTGACTTTATTTCCTAAACAATTCTTCAGTCTGCCACCTCAAATTGATATCACAGCACCAATTCACACCCAGCTCTTGTGCCAGAATCAGTGCATTCAGTAGCGTACCCCAGAATGTGTCCATGCATTATCTAAATGAGGACCTTGACTCCTGGCTTACAGTGACAGGGGAGCCCAAGAATCAACATACTGTGATGGAAAGCACCCAGAACAGAGCCCTGGGTATGCTTCCCGGGCATTACTGCTGCTTCATTGAATATGAATGATTGCTTTATAAAAAATACTTCTTCCCTCTTTCCAGAAAATGACCCGTTTTGGTAATAGGAACTATATCTTACTCATTTCAGTGTCCCAGTGTTTAGCTATATATCTAGTACATGATTGATGTGTGCTTAATTTTTCTCAAATTTACAAATGAAACCTGTCACTTTTAAAGGATGTGGCCACTCTTGGCCACTGTTTCTTCTCTGTCCCACCTCATCAGGTTTTCCGTTTGTTGATTATCCCCATAAGCATGCAATCATGTCATAATAGATCCAACTTGAATTTTAAAACTCTCTTTACCCTACATAACCTCAGTTACTGCCTCATTTTTCAACTCTCTTTTTAGCAAAATCCCTCGAAAGATCTGTCAGTAATCCCTATCTCCTCTTCTGTTCCCTCTTGAAAAAGAGTTGTTTCTCCCTATCACTCTGTCAAAACTGCTCTAAAACAGTCTCCAGTGATGTCTTCATTGACAAGTCTAATTGTCATTCTCAGTTCTCATTTTATATGGCCTATCAGAAGTATTGGCTCAGCTACTAAGTTTCCTCATCTTGAAATAATTTTCTTCCAATACTTTATTATCTCTTGGTTCTTCTACTTGGCTGGTCATTTCTCCTCATTCTCTCCTGCTGGATGCTCCTCATCTTTCCTAATGTCGGGATGGTTGAGGGCTCAGTCCTATGTCTTCTTTTCTCTGCCCATGTTCGCTCCTAAGTGAACTTATTCAGCATCCTGGCCTGATATGCCATCTACATCAAAATTATACTTTCAGCCCAGTCCTTTCTTCTGAACTCTGACATCTATAAAGGAATTTGATTTTTTTTTTAATATCGAATTACCTACTTGCTGTATTTACTTGGGTGTCTCATAGAAATCTTAAAATTCACATGCCCAGAACTCCACTCTAAGTTTCACACACACACACACACACACACACACACGCACGCACTTGCTTTTATATCAGTCTTCCCCTGAAAAAAAAATCTTCATTTTTCCAGTGCTCAAGATAAAACCTTGTAGTCCTCTTTGAATTCACACTTGCTCCCCGGCTTCCTCTATTCCTGCGGCACTTCCCTGGCTCTTCCTCCAAAGTACATCTAGAGTCTGATGACTTCTCCCCATTTGCCACCTGCTCTAAGGCATCATCGCCTCTCCCCTGGATCGTTACCATGGCTGCCTCATTGGTCTTCCCTCCATCCCATCTTGACCTCCAGCAGTCTCTTCTTCACACAGCAGCTGAAGGGATTTGTCCCAAAACAGACCAGAAGAGGTTGCCCCTCTGCTCGTAATCCTACATTGATGCCCCATTTCACTCAGAATAGGAGTGAAAATCTTTACAGTGGCTTCCAAGACCCTGTGTGAACAGGGTCTCTCTTCATCTCTCATTTGACCGGCTACCTACCTACCGTCTTCCCCTGAGCTCTGCACTGCCATCACCCGGGCGCCTCGCTGGTCTGGGTGCAGCTAAGCACGCTCCCATGGTGCGCCCTCTCTCCTACTGCCATGGTCTCCTGCGAGTTATCTACAGCTTTTCTTTCTCTGCCCGTCCAAACCTTTGCTCAAATATCACCACACGAAGAGGCCTAACGTGGCCTTTCCCCGCTTCCTTTGGCTTCACGGTACACGTAACCCTATGCATATCCCTGCACTTGTATTTATTACTGCTTGTTTAGTGTTAGTCTCCCTCCTGCCCCTCACACCTGACTGTAAGCATCACCACAAGCACTTCTCATGGGTTTGTTTGCTTTTTTGTTTGCTTTGTTGTTTTACTGTTTTGCCCCTAGCATCAAGAACAGCCTGGCATATGGCAGGCATTCAGTAAATATTTCTGATTGAATGAATCGAATGAATGAACAACTTGCTTTGGAAGAAAGCCCACAGATAGACTTTTGTTGCTAATGTATACTTTTAAATCCCTTACCTTGGCTTTATTACTGGCATGCTTTAAAGGATTGAGCTAATGGATCCAGAGAAGATAATAATATTTCTTAGTAAAAAAGTAAAGTAAAAAATAAGCCACTAAGAATTCAGAGTACCAAGGCTACTGAGAAGACTGATGGTTGTTATAGCAACTCTGAGAGTGAAACGAGTTGGCAGGCAACATGCATTTATGAAAACATGTTTATGGAACCCCCTAACCATTTTTATAAATAAACTAGACAGATATTTTGTTTGTTGTCTTATATAGGAGTTATTTACCTTGCATGCACAATAAGTTAAAGTACCCTGCAATGTACCCTAGAAAAGGATTTCATTAGTTATTCAAAATTCCTACACCTCTACGTCATCCAACTAAAAGTTGAATAGAAGTTAGGAGAAAGCCTGCCTGCTGGTTAGAAATTCTTGGTGATTCATGTAACTAAGAACATGGCTCCATAGTTGTCACAAACCAAGTCAAATAACCTTCATAAATTTTTATATTTTGTTTCTTAAGGAATTTCCTTCCATTTTTCCTGGATTGATTTCCTTCTCCAGAGTCTTCAACATATTCCCAATGAATATTTTGATGTGACCCCAAATAGGGAAGGGAGCTAACATTTATTATATATCTTTTAAGTCTGGATTTTCCATATATTATTTTATTAAATTTTCACAACATCTATTATTATCCTCATGTTACTGAAGTCGTAAGGAAACTAAATAATTTTCTCAGAATCATTGAATGATAAGAGTGGCACTCAAATCTTGGTTCATCTGCCTCCAAAGTGTGTACGTATTTCCCCTGTTTCACTCTGCCTCACAATTTTCTGAAATATTTCAGAAACCATTCCTGTTACCTACAGAATGACCTAGAGTGCCTTTACTATGACATTCCTAAGACCTGACTAACTCTTGCCCAAGTTCAAAAGTGCCATGAAGACTTCCAAGATCAAAGGAGCCATGCCCAGCACGCACCTCAGCTCAGCAGTGATCCCAGGAAGCAAACCGCCACGCAGAACTGTTGCCCTTGGACATGGCAGTTCCTGTGTCAATGGGGCTTCATTTGTCAGCATCTCCAAACAGGGAATAAGGTGATAATTCTTCTCATCTACTTCCTGCAGCCCTGAACATTGCGCTCAGTGAGGGGCCGTCCCTTCGGTGGAACTGGTTATCATGCCTCTCCTCTCAGCTGCCAGGAGACTGCGTCCTGCTGGGCCTGATCCCCCCAAGTTCTCAGTAAATAAACTGGGTCAGGCCATACATCAAATTTTCTCTCATGACTTGTGACTTTCCTCTCTTTCTGCCTTTTTTTTTTTTTTAAGATTTTATTTATTATTTTTAGAGAGGGGAAGGGAGAAATGCAGAGAGGGAGAGACATCAATGTATGGTTCTTTCTGCCTTTTAATGCAAGACCTTTAGCACAGACATGAACACTCTAAATAAAATTAAAACACTCTAAAATTGGCCTTCGATGCCAATTTTATTTGGTGTATTTAGGACTCTCCCAGAGCTCATCACCTCTTCTTCTAGATTGTCCCGTTAACCTTTCAACTGAACTCCGCACCCTCAGCCTTTTCTCTCCATGTCATCTTCATGCTCCCCTGGATGCACCTTATGAAGCACAGCTGGAATCAGATCAGCCCCTTAAGCAACGCATCTATCACTCATAAAAACAAAATCTAAACTTTGAGCCTAGCGTTGAAGGCCATCCTCCCTGGAGAGCCCTTTTCAGTTGCGACCCTGTCAGACCCCTTTAAGTCTCTACTTGATGTAATCATCGTTCTCTTCACCTGCCATATGCTTTATGGGCCCTGACTTTTTCCTCAAGCCTCTCGCCTGCCAGCACACAGTGACCAGGGTGACCAGGGTTGATCAGTTCCATGCCCAGGATTTTCATTACCACCAATATCCAGATAATTCCCAAACCTGTAACTTCGTACCAGATCTATCTTTGTAAAGCCAGACCCACTTTTCCCCAAGTGGATGTTCCACATGGACCTCAAACCCATAACTGTTCCCAAATCCGCTCCTTCTCCCACAGTATCCATGGCAGTAAATGGCTCCTCTGACTTTTCAGTCATCCAGGCAAGAAACCCAAATGTCACCTTTGTCTCTATTCTCTTCTTAGGGCATTTTAGTACCCTGCTTTTAATGATTTGTGGCTTGATGTCATTTCTTTGTATCTCAACAAAAAGTTAAGCAAGGTCAGAAAATAGGTCATGTTTATCACTAAATCTCTACTGCCTAAATCAATGCCTTATGGTTCCTAACATTCACTAGAGAGAGAGAGACAGAGAGAGAAATCCATTTCTTATGCATGATAGCCACATATTTCTATTTTAATTATCAATACACTCAAAATGTTTAAATGAATAAAATTAAATAAGAAACATGGAAATAGCAGCATTTATAGTGCTACATGCAAGAAAATTCACTTAGGGAAAAACAAGGCATTTTTGTCAGACTGACTCATTGTACCTATGTGTCAATTCCAGCTTATAAGTGGGTAGGGCTGACAATGGAAGAGATTTTATAGAAATGTCAGCAAGTGATGCTTCATATTAGAAGGATGCTTTCATATCTCTATTCTTACCACCTGCAGCCCCCACAGAACAAAGGAATCAAGAATTTGGGAATCTGGTGAAAGAATACCAGCAGTATTCTGATATTTCTTTGACAGGTAGATGCTTTAAATCTTTATTAGTTTCTGTAGCTGTGGTAGCAAATTGCCAAAAACTGGAGAGCTTAAAACCAAAACAATTTATCTGGTCAATATTCTGTAGATCAGGCATCTGATATCAGCATCACTGGGCCCAAATCAAGGTGTGGAAAGGGTCTCTCTACTCCCAGGGGTTCTAGAAGAGAATCTGCTCTTTATGTCCTTCAGCATCTGGTCCCTGTTGTCTTCAACCTGTGGGGGCATTGCTCCAATTTCTGTCCTTGTGATCATATTGCTTCCTACCCTTCTGTCTGTCAAAGATCCTTCTGTGTCTAGTTTATAAGGATAAGTGTGATTGTAGTCGGGGCTTACCCAGGTTATCCAGAATAATCTCCCCATCTCAAGATCCTTAATTTAATTTCTTCTGTAAAAATCCAGCTTCCAAATAAAGTAGTATTTACAGATTCCAGGGATTCGAACGTGACATCTTTGAGAGCCATAGTCATCTGCAGAAGTCTTTGAGCGAATGCTCAGCCAATGGTGGTTGCTGTTTTTGCTTTGTTGTTACTACTGTTGTTACCCTGAGACCAAAAACTTTGATCCAGGACTTCCGAACAAGCATAAGAAAATCCCAGGAACTTCTTTACTCATGCCAGCCCTTAGAGTCTAATGGTAATTCTAAATTTAATATGTGTCAAAAATGTTGATTCTGGCATTATTAAAGTTACCTGCCATGATTTTGAACTGCTCATTCATTTTCGTCTATCCTTTCTCTGTGTGCACGTGTGGTTACTTTTGACAGTGAGCTAGAAATATGCATAGTACTTAATTTGAGCCTATGAATAGCAGTTCATCTGCAGTCTGACGGGTGGGTGGACTCACAACATTGCAACCCATAATATTATATTTTAATTTGCTAAGTAGACTATTAACTTCATTCCTGAAACCTCTTTATGAACGTGAAAAGATCTGAGTTAGCTACTGAATTTAGCACTCGACACTGTATAGTCACTTTTAGGGAAAGACACTATATAAAGCTGCATAATAAAAATAATTTACTGCGCTGCAATGTTCTCATAGGCAGCATAACCATCTCCATTCCTTACTGAGATATGCCAACTTACAGGAGAAAATTTTTAAACGCTTTATAAAATGTATATATAGCCCTGGCTGGTGGCACAGTGAATAAGGTGCCGGCCTGCAAACCGAAAGGTCTCTGGTGTGATTCCCCAGCCAGGGCACATAGCCAGGTTGCAAGCCAGGTCTCCAGCCAGGTCTGTAGCTGGAGGCAGGTGAAAGGCAACCATACATAGACGTCCCTTTCTGTCTCTGCCTCTCTCCCTACCCCTCTCTCTAAAAAAGATAAAGCCTTTTTTTAAAAAATGTATATAGATAGATAGATAGATATAGATATATACTTGCTTCCTTTTTACACAGATAACAGAATGTTTATAATCTAAATGAATCTACTATATATTGCATTTGTATTTTCCAGACAACCATTAGGTCCATATGACATAATAATTGAACAGATATTTTAAAAGGTTGCCTTCTCTAGAATTTAACATTTTTGTATTTGAACCTTACTGTGTATCAACTTAGAATTTGGGATTTTCTTTACAAAGGTTAAGTTATATCTTTCTACTTAAATCATGTTTATTTAAAAATCCCTTGTATGTAAATGTTTCTTTTTAAAATATATATGTAGGGGAAATAAAAAAAGGAGTAAAAAATGACAAAAAAGACAGACTCTAACCACAAGAAACTAAAAATATCGTGTGTGAAACAGTTCTATGAGAAGTAGTACTGGTAGCTACACTTTACTGTTTGTGGCCACCACTTAGCATTGTACTTATGTGTCCTAGCTAACTATATCACCACCACAGCCCTGTAACATAAATACTGTCATTATCCTGATGTTTCCAGCTGTCAAACTGAGAACTTGAGTGACTAGTCCTAATAAGGAATAGATGTAAACTTTTGGAGTTTATCTGAGCCAGCACCCTGAAGCAGCTATAGTGCCCATCATACATATGGAAGATACAATATTTGTCCAGAAAGTATGGAGCCAATGTCAATATAATTAAAACAGTTTGCAAGGTCAATACTCTCGGGACAGACCTCGCACAAGCAAGGTGCTAGTGGAGCATCTGTGAGGAGAAATTAACTTTTGCTTCTTGAGATTGGGGAACGGTCCAAAGTTCTTGTGATGTATCTTTGAGGCTACTAACAACATTAAAAAGTATTTGTCAGATACTATTCTAAGACTTTATTATTTTTTTAATTTTATTTTATTGTTGTTGTATTACATCCATCACCTTTTTGCTCCCCTCTGTCCCCCTCCCCACCCACCCATTCCCCCCAAAGTCAATCCCACCTGTTGTCCATGTCCATGATTATTATAAGACTTTATACATGATAAACTCACTCTACCAGTAGCTATTACTGGTGTCCCCATTATAATAATGAGCACATAGAAGGGCAGAGAGATATAACTTATCCAAGACCACATAGCTAGGAAATAGTAGAGCCAGGATTTCTACCAAGGTAGTTTGGCTGTTGGGCCATTATTATTTGTCTCTGTGCTAAGGAGCTGAACAAATGTTGAGCATTAACATTTTAAAGTCACAGTTGTTATTTTAAATATTTTGATGTATTCTATCATTCAAGAGTCATCACAGCCAAAATATTTTCCAACATAATTCTCAGAAAGGTGATGATGATCAGAATCATTTAACCTCTGATTTTTTAAATGTTCTAATCAGTGAATGAAATGCTATCTTGTCTGCCTACCATGGGGTTTTTGTGACATTTCAAGATATGCACATTTGAATTCTTTACAAATTTCAAAGCATGTGCAAAATATCATTCAACTAACTAGGCATAAAGACAAAAATTTTTAAACCGGAAAGTGTGTTTAGGGAATTGGAAAGCCAAAACTTAGAGTATGTAAAGGGGGATGATTATAAATGGAACTGAAAGTCACTATTTGAACAATTCCAATTGCCATGCTAAAAGGTTTCTTAATTAGAATATGAGAATGAACATAACATTTCTGACCAGAACAGATATATGATCTTATTTATGCTTTAAAGATGACAGTTTTAGCAATAATTTGGAATGGGAAAGCAAGGAGGAGAGGAACTTTAGACAAGAACCACCTACAGAAGTCTAGTTGGCTTTGGATGGAAAGAAAGGATCGGGTCCAATATTTAACGTAGGTAAAAATACATCAGACTGCATGGTGTGGAGATTGAGGAAAGAGAAGTAAAGATATTCAGAAGATTTTGTCTTGGCAATTGAGGATGATTCAAAAAATGGATCTAATTATATGTACTTAGCCCATTCATTTATTTAACAAATGCTTATGAATGCTAGCACTGTTTCAGGTATCACTATTATGTTATTATTTAAATTCTCATTGATGAAAGTTTTCATTAATCCATTTATTTAGGAAGTATTTTGAGCACTGTGTTTTGTGCTGAGAAGAAATTAGAAATGAAGATACACCTATAGAGTATAAGTAACAGACCCAAGGTGGCAATCAGAGTCAGAGAATCAGGAGTCTAAACTTAGTTTTCAGACTCTTTCTACTACACAGTTCTTGTGTGGGACAGATATCAGGTTTCATTTCAGACACATTAGGTTCGGGGATTCTGTAGGAAGTTTGAAATGCTGATTTTGCAATCAAGAAAATAAATTGAAATCAAGACATAGAATTAGTGCTGATTTATATTGACGATGGCTCAAGCCTTGTCTTATTCTAAAACCTTAGGATGAAAGTGTGGAATTGAAATATATTCAGAACATACTCTCTTAAAGAACCAACTGAGTTGTAAAATAATCTAATGTCTATTTAGGGTTCCTTATAAGGTTTTATTTTACCTACTTGTCCAGGCAAAACATTGTCTGCAATATCTGCAAGTCTTGTGAAGGTGAGGATGATATCTTACTCATCTTTGTATCCCAGCATCTATAGTAGTGTTTGGAGTATAAGGTGCAACCAACAAATGTTGGAGGGAGGGAGGGAGGGAGGGAGGGAGGGATGAAGGAAGGAAGGAAGGAAGGAAGGAAAAGGAAAGGAAAGGAAAGGAAATGATGTTGAAAGAACACATGCCTGGGATTAGGAGAATTAAATTTCCTATCATGTCTGTCATCCCTAGTTACTCATTCTTAAAATGTTAGGTCATAACTCCCCCTGTACCTACCTCCTGGAGTTGTGTGAGCATCAGATGCATTAACTTGAACAACAAGCAATTATGGTGTATTTGTTAGGAACCAGGTACTGTGCCAGGAACAGGGGCCACCAAAGATGAATAATAGGATTCCTGCCTTCAGGAAACTCACCATGGGAAAATAAATGCAACTAATTTAAGAAAAAACACACACAAGGGAAGGAGAAGCATCTCTTTAAGCATATGGTATCAGGGAAGCCTTAGGAAATGAGGATCCTACAGGAGGTATTAAACGTAGGAAGCATCACCCAAATGTAAAATAGTTGTGTTTTCAAATTAGTGGTTGTTATCGTACTCACATTTTAATGATTTTAATTCAGACATTCCATGGTGTAACCTGTGCACCTAAGCACACATTCCCCACAGCCATCCATTCTCCATATGAGCGTAAGGAAAGGCTTGTGATTCCCATCAGCAGAAGCCTCAAGCTGAAGTTTACTACCTTACACAGGCATGTTGCCGGAGCCTTTATTTCTTTGTCTGCAAAATGGGGTTAATAATGTCTTTCCTGTCCAGGGAAAAATCGAAGTAGATACATCATATAAAAGTACTTTCTGGATAAGGTGCCAGCCTGCAAACCCAAAGGTTGCTGGTCCCAGCCAGAGCAACATAACCAGGTTGCAAGCCAGGTCTCCAGCCAGGTCCATAGCTGGAGGCAGGTGAAAGGCAGCCATACATTGATGTCTCTCTCCCTGACTGCCTGTCTCACTTCGCCTCTCTCTGAAAATAATAAATAAAATCTTGAAAAAAAACAAAACTAAAAATTATTTTTAAAAAGTACTTTCTATATTTTAGAATACCATGGAAGATGTTATGTAGGGAAGAATGCTAACCTTTGTGAACATGCTTGTATGAGGGGTTTAGGGCTATAATTGTTCAATATTTCCAGTAATGCAATCAGATGCTATTAAATCCTGAATCCATAACTGGAACTTATTGTCAAAATGATCCTCAAGCATGATGATCTGATGCTGTTGACACAAGGCACATGAGATCATATTCCTGCCACCATCATCCTGTTGCCATGGTAACCACAGCAGGCTGGCAAGAAAGCTCCCTGACAGTTGAATTGGAAAGAACAAGGAAACTCAGCCCACTTCCTGCATTAAATGAATTACAAGGACATGTAAAGAAAGAAAAGAAAATTGCTAACCCTTCATCAACTGCTTTTATTTTTGTATACTTATAAGGGACACAGAGCAAGTAGGGGACCTCATTTCCCCACATACTGAGCTTCAGCACTTTCATAAGATTGGAAGGTAGCAGGTAGGTACTGGCTATGGAAAAAGCACCTTAAAATACACATTAGCTTATATAATAGTCTTCTCTCTCAGGCTTGTGCAGTATTGAGCGGCAGCTGAGTCAAACCTCTTTCATGTCTCTGGATTCCAAGCCAAAATAGAAAGCTATAAGGGCACTAGCAAAAGTATCTTTCCAGCCTGAGAAAGAGAAGTGATGCCTTAAAGAAATACCTTTCAATGTGATATAAACCAATTAATGTACACCTGGAAAATAAGCCTCATTTTTTCTTCAATTTGCAAGTCTTTGGTACTGTTAGAAAAATGACATGGTTAATATACTTGATACACTTGAAATAGAAAGTTATAGGTGAGTGGAGGGAGCATTTCTATAGTCAGGTTATTTTAAAATTCAGTGCAGTTCACAGAGGAGAGGCGTGGGGAGGGGACGGGAAGAAGAAGGGAAAGGAGAAAAGTTTAGTCAAGAAACAGGTGTAAATAACCCACAAACATGGACAGCAAGGTGGGATTGCTTGTGGCAGAGGGGACAGGGTAGGTGGGGCAGGGGAGAGCAGTGGGGGGACAATGGGACAACTGTAATAGAAGAGCCATAAATTAATTATTAAAAAATGAAATTGTGACATTCTTCTACATTCACATGGAAATAAAGGAAAGTAAGATGATGATGATGATGATGATGATAAAGTTCAGTGCTGTTCAGTAAACATTTTCTAAGTTCTGGCTCTGAGCCAGGTGCAGGGGACCCCAGGTGAATAAAAATATGGTCCTTGTCATGATCATCTTCTGAGGCCACAAATGTGCAGGCAGGCAGTTTCTGGGCAGTGTGCTGAGGGCGGTGGTGGGTGGTGGGCGGTGGTCTCTGCAGAGTGCTCCTGGACACAGAGGAAGGACATAATGCAAATGGAGAGTCACAAAAGACCACCTGCAGAAGGAGGGACTGAGTCTAGAAAGAAGCATAATGGGCTAATCAATACAGTGAAGGCAATTTGTATTGTTTTTATCATTTTCTTCCTCTTGAAGTAGTTGTTGCTGGTAGCTGTCCTCCATCCCCTGACCAAAAAAAGTAAAAATTCATAGCCTACTCAGATAAATCCAACATCCCTCATAAAAACAAAAGTCAGGCAGGCCTTAGCTGGTGTGGCTCAGTGGATTGGCACCAGCCTGTGAACCCAAGGGTTGCTGGTTCGATTCCCAGTCAGGGCACATAACCAGGTTGCAAGCCAGGTCTCCAGCCAGGTACCCAGCTGGATGCAGGTAAAAGGCAATCATACGTTGATGCTTCTCTCCCTTTCTTCCTCCCTCTTTGCCTTTCTCTCTGAAAATAATGAATGAAATCTTTAAAAAAAAAAAAAGTCATATTTCTGAAAGAACATTTTAGTGTTTAATATTTCTCAGAAATGCTATTACTTTTTAAACCAAAGTACAGAGAAGCTTCCTACTTTATATTACTGTATAAAAATAAAATTAATTTCTTTGCTTTTAAGCCCAGCCCAGTGGCACATAAGAAATGAGCATGAAAAGGGTAAATGACTAAATGACCCAGAATGACGATAAATATTTTAGAACTCTTCATAATATAAATCCCCAATCAGGGCTCCCACTTCCATCTCTAAGCAGAAAATGTCAGTTTTCATCCAAGAAGCTCTTGGCATGGCTTCTTGGCTGGCATTGCTACCAGGCAGGATGTATTTCTATGATAGAATTTATTCCCAAATGCAGTAGTAGGCTTATCTGATTTTTTTAATGGCTATTTTGCACCTTTTTAAAAATCTAGATTGTGTGGCCCTGGCGGTGGCACAGTGGATAGGTGCCAGCCTGGGAACCCAAAAGTCATTGGTTCAATTCCCCTGCCAGGGCACATAACCAGGTTGCAAGCCAGGTCGCCAGCCAGGTCCATGGCTGGAGGCAGATGAAAGGCAACCACACATTGATGTCTCTCTCCCACTCTGCCTCTCTCCCTTCCCCTTTCTGACAAATAAATAAAATATTTTTTAAAAATCTAATTTTAACATAAAAAGAAAATCTAGCTTGTTTTGTTCTGAGCTGATAGCACTGCTCAGTAAGAGATCATTGGCAAGTACCCCGGCAGTAAGGAGTTCAAATCTACTCATGAACTCACTCCTTCATTGTCAGTTTCTCATCTACCACATGATATCTAGCCAGATCTCAGCTGCTACGAGACAATTGGAAAAGCAATGCCAAAAGCCCACCTAGATAGATAGCAATAACGTGGATACCTGCCCTGCTTTTTTATGGTCACAAATCCCTCATGTGATTGCAAGTTCTGCTGCTAATTAATTATTTGGGTTTTGGCGAGTGAGTTACATGTTCTGGGCTTTGTTTTCATCACCTTAAAGTAGGGATAATAGCGCCTACTGTATGGGATGGCTGTGGGGGTTCAGCGAAATTAGTGAGTATCCAAGTGTTTCACCACTGTGAGGGGCTATGCAGATGGAAGCATGTGTTCACCTCTGTGATTTCAAACCTTGGTTAAGACTGAAGGCAACTGCCTGATCCTCACTGTTGCCCCTGGACCTCCCCAGCTGTGGGAACTTCATCCTTCCTCTCTGCACCTCAGCTTTCCCCTCCTAAAAGGGGATAAATGCGTAAAGAAATGAATAAACAGTGACTAGCATTATCATTTATGCCTATTTTGAATCCTAGAAACAACCCTGCAGAGTAGGTAGCGTTGTGTCTCTTTCATAGAGAAACTACAGATGAAGAATCACTTTCTCACAGGTAGAGAACTGGAGAGAGAACCTAGAGAAGACAAGTTCCTCAAGTGCGTAGGAAATTTTCTGCTGGGCCTCTGTGTTTAGTTTCTGTCTCCAAAGACCATGGGCTTCCCCACCCTCTTCTGCTGCATCTAACCCAGGGCCCAATGCACAAGGAAATTCATTCATTCACTAACTTGATTTTAATTGCCCTGCTGTTACAGGAAGTCTGTACTGAAAGTATCGAGCCAATGTGTCAATGTAATTAAAACAGTTTGCACTCAATACTTTTGGGACAGACCTCATATGTGATGGGTAAGGTAACATTAGCTAGCTAAACCTGCAATGGGAATGACTTGAATTGATTAGCTTTTTTCTTTTTCTTTTTCTTTTTTTTTTTTTTTTGGTAGAAACAGGTGTCTGAGGGAATAAGGTAGAGTCTGGGCAAGTTCTGATGGTTGAAAAACCGTAGGGAAATTGTGCTAACCTCTGGGGATTTTTAAATAGGCTCTGGCTTATTTATCCTCAAGGCTCACAGTCTAGTTGAAAAGACAGAGACCTGGACCGCTGGCTACAATCCATGGTAATCAGTGCATGGAAGACTGCACAGAGAACATTTTCTGTTATAGTGAGTAATGTTCATGAACCAAGTTACTGTAACAGTTTCAGAATTATCATACCAGGATGGTACAGTGGAAGAAATATCAGTGTAAAAGTCATAGGGGTTATAGATGCTCTTCTGGTGATTATTTGCTTTGTGACCAGGATAAGGTCATTTGGCCTTACTGAATCTCACATCTCATCTGGAAAAGACTAGACCAATTGTTTTTCTCTTTCTATTCTTCCGGAGGGTGTGCGGGGTGGCTGGGAAAAGTTTCCATGTGAAGTAGAGATACAGAGAGATATCCTTGATCTTAAAGGATCAGTTAGGTTTACTATCTCTACAGTTAAAAATAGTTTTTAAATCACTGTGAGTTTTTATTTCTTTCTTCCTCTAGCTTCTGTTCTTTAGATATCTGTGTTATTTCTCTACTCAGACCTCCCTATGCCTTTTAGGGAAGTACTTTTTTGCAGGAATTAATCTTTTCATTCCAACCTCAAAAATAGGAAGAAACTGAGTCCCCAGATGACTGTGGCTCACCTACAAGGGAGCCTGTGTGAGAACTCATTCAAGTGTTCCAGTCTGTGACCCGGGCCTGGCCATTCCTGGCAGGCTCAGTCTTGTTGCAAGGCTAATCTTATTTAGTTACTAGCTGCAGCTGAACCCCCTGAGTATAAAAATTATTAACATTGCATAAGGCATTTCTGTTTTCATTATCCCATACTTGGGTGTAATATTATAAAAAGGAATGCCAGGTATTCTTTCTATGGAAGTAAGTATCCCCAGAGACAGTCCTTGTGAAGTTATGGGACGTCAGGTACATCTAGCTAAAGATTTTAATTTGTGCTTCCTTTATAAGTCTGAAGCAATGTGGTCAAGGTTACTGATTTATTGTCTAGTATTCCAGTTGGCTCCTCTGAGCCAAAGTCTGCCAGTTTCTCATTCTCATCACTTTTCTGGGGCATCATTACTCAACTAGTTAGGGTGTCACCGGTACCCTTCAAAAAAACAGAACTCCTGAGAAACAGATGTAAAGTGTGGTAAGAGATGTACAGTCCATTATATTTTCCAGTATGTTCATTTATTTTAATATCCTGAGGTTATTGTAATCATTGTGGTTATAGCGTCCATCATTAACGTGTAGTGGAGGTGGCGGGAGAATGACCATGAGAGCAGCTCTCTGGATCACTGTTCTTGCTCTAATAGTGATTATGAAGATAGTCAGAGCCAAACCAGCCAACCTAGCAGCCTCTGTGAGCCAGTGGAATAATATAACTGAAAGCTAAATTGAAAAAATGCTCTGCAGAATACAGTTTATGATTCTGTTATTATCAATGAGTCATTAAACTTGAACAATCCAAAAACAACTTTGGAAACAGGCAGCAACTTAAAAGGCACGCCTTGCCCTATCCTACCACACATTATTTATATTGTTTGATTACATTGGAGCAGCACTTTAAAAATAGGATCTGTTCAGATGGAATCCAAAACGCGATTTTGGAGCTTACATTGTTTAGGCCACTCAAAGGCAGAAGATGAGATACCGCCAATTCTTGTCTCAATCTTAGATTTTAAGATTGTGGGGCTAGTGGCCTCTCAGTCACTCTCAGAGTTAGGTAGCCTTTGGAGTGTGTAGTTGCATCCAAGCTGTGAGTACCGCACTTCTAATCCAGGCCTTTTTAGCTGAGATTTGTTTTTCCCATTGCACCATGATGGTGACTGATGGTTCTAAAGAAAACTTAGTAGACTTTGGTTCTGGAGATTGTAGAGTAATGGGAAACTTCTTTATTTGCAAATAGGGCTGCTGGTAATAATTGATCCCCTTGCAATACCTGTTGGGAAAATCACCCCCAGATGATAACACAGAGCTTCTGTCCTTAAGTAAAGATCTGACCCCTTGCAGAATTACCCAGTAAAGGATCTGTTAGGGGGAATTCCTCACCCCAAGCCACAGCCTATCTCAGGGATATGAAACCACTTATCTTTCTTAGAGACCAATTCCAAAATTGGGTCTTGATCTAATCAACCTCCTACACATCAGCTCACCCCCAATTATTTTATTCCTTAACACTAAATTTCATGAGAACAAGGTCCATGCCTGATTTTTTAAATTGTTTTATTGTTGTATTGCAGTTGTTCTCCCCTGTCCCACCCACCCCATCCTTTCTCCCAAAGTTGTTTCGCACCTTGTTGTCCATGTCCATGGGTTATTTATACTAGTTCCTTGACTAAACTCTTCCCCTCTTTCCCCGTTTCTCTCCCTCCTCTCTCCCCTCTGTCAGCCTGGTCACTGTCAGTCTGTTCCTTGTTTCCAAGCATCTGGCTCTATTTTGCTTGTTTGTTTATTTAGTTCCCTGTTTTCCTGTATTAGGTGAGATCATATGGTATTTGTCTTTTGCCACCTGGCTTATTTCTCTGAAATAATACTTTCCAGTTCCATCCATGCTGTCACAAAAGGTAGCTCCATTTTTCTTTCTGCTGCTTAGTATTCCATTGTGTAAATGCACCCAGTTTTTTGACCATTCATTCATGGATGGGCACTTAGGCTGTTTCTAGCACTTGGCTATTATAAATAACATTGCTATGAACATAAGGGTACATAGGTTCTTTTGAATTGGTGTTTCAGGATTCTTTGGGTATAATCCTAGCAGTGGAATTGCTGAATCAAAAGGCAATTCCATTTTTAGTTTTTCTGGAAATTCCATACTGTTTTCCATAGTGGCTGCACCAGTCTGCATTCCCACCAACAGTGCATTAGGGTTCCCTTTTCTCCACAACCTCACCAGCATGTGTTGTTTGTTGACTTGTTAATGATGGTCATTCTGACAGGTGTAAGGTGGTATTGCATTGTGGTTTTAATTTGCATCTCTAATGGCTAGTGATATTGAGCATTCTTTCATATGCCTGTGGACCCTTTGTATGTCCTCCTCTGAGAAGTGTCTGTTCAGATCCTTTGCCCATTTTTTAATTGGATTGTCTGTCTTCCTGGTATTGAGTTGTATAAGTTCTTTATGTATTTTGGAGATCAAATCCTTGTCTGAGGTATCATTAGCAAATATATTTTTCAATACAGTTGGTTCCCTTTTCATTTTGATGATGTTTTCTTTAGCTAAACAGAAACTGTTTAGTCCAATATCATCCTATTTGTTTATTTGTTCCTTTATTTCTCTTGCCTTAGGAGAAATATCAGTGAAAATATTGCTGCATGGCATATCTGAAATTTTACTGCCTCTGTTTTGCTCTATAATTTTTATGGGGTCACAGCTTATGTTTAAGTTTTTTATCCATTTTCAGTTTATTCTGGTGTATGGTGTAAGTTGATGGCTTAGTTTTTTTTTGTTTGGTTGGTTCGGTTTGGTTTTTTGTGTGTGTGTGTGTACATGTACCATTCTAGTTCTCCCAAAACCATTTATTGAAGAGGCTATTTTTACTCCATTTTATGTGCCTCTCCCCTTTGTCAAATATTAATTGACCATGGAGAACTGAGTACATTTCTGGGCTCTCTATTTTGTTCCATTGATCTATGTGCCTCTTGTTATGCTAGTACCAGGCTGTTTTGATTATAATGGCATTGTAATATAGTTTGATATCGGTATTGTGATCCCTTCTACTTTTTTCTTCTTTGTTAAGATTGCTGAAGTTATTCAGGGTCATTTTTGGTTCCATATACATTTTTGAAATATTTGTTCTAAATCTGTGAAATATGTCATTGGTATTTTAATAGGAATTGCATTGAAGCTATAGATTGCTTTGGGTAGTATGTTCATTTTAATTATGTTAATTCTTCCAATCCACTAGCACAGTATATGCTTCTATATTTTGTATCCTGCTGTTTTGCCAAATTTGCTTATTTGGTTGAGTAGGGGTTTTTTGGGTGGAGTCTATAGAGTTTTCTATGTACACTGTCATGTCATCTGCAAATAATGACAGTTTTACTTCCTCTTTTCCAATTTAGATGCCTTTTATTCCTTTTTCTTGTCTGATTGTTATGGCTAGAACTTCCAAAACTATGTTGAATAGAACTATGTTTTTGCCCATTGAGTATGATATTGCCTGAAGGTTTCTTGTATATGGCTTTTATTATGTTGAGGTATGCTCTCTCTATTCCCGCTTTGATGAGCGTTGTTTTTTTTTTTTAATATTTTATTT
The DNA here is from genome assembly GCA_004026585.1 of Noctilio leporinus. Taxonomy (NCBI): domain Eukaryota; kingdom Metazoa; phylum Chordata; class Mammalia; order Chiroptera; family Noctilionidae; genus Noctilio; species Noctilio leporinus. The sequence continues at coordinate 13,490 of PVIW01006033.1, read as the reverse complement.
ATTAATTTTTAGAGAGAAGAGAAGGGATAGAGGCAGAGAGGGAGAGAAACATCAATGTATGGTTGCCTTTCACCTGCCTCCAGCTACAGACCTGGCTGGAGACCTGGCCTGCAACCTGGTTATGTGCCCTGGCTGGGAATCGAACTAGCGACCTTTGGGTTTGCAGGCTGGCACCTTATCCACTGTGCCACCAGCCAGGGCTGATGAGCGTTTTTATCATAAATGGATGCTTTGCTTTATCAGATGCTTTTTCAGCTTCTACAATATTGATATGATCATGATTTTTGTCTTTTCATTTTGTCTATGTGGTGTATTACATTTATTGATTTGTGAATATTATGCCATCCTTGCATCCCTAGAATGAATCCCACTTGATCATGGTGTGTGATCTTTTTAAAGTATTGCTGGGTTTAGTTTGCCTATATTTTATTGAGGATTTTAGCATCTTTGTTCACCACCATAGTTTCTTTGTTGTGTCTTGACCTGGTTTGGGGATTAGAATAATACTGGCCTTGCAGAAAGTTTTGGAATAGGTTAAGAAGGATGGAAGTTAGTTCTTCCCTAAATGTTTGATAAAATTTGCCTGTGTAGCCCAGATTTTTTTTTAATTACTGCTTCAATTTCACTAGTTGTTATTGGTCTATTCAGGCTTTCTGCTTCTTCTTGATTCCATTAGCTTTAGAACATTCTATGTTTCCAGAAATTTGTCCATTTCACCCAGTTTGTCAAATTTCTTGTCATGTAGTTATTCATAGCAATTTCTTACAATCTTTGTATTTCTGTGGAATCAGTTGTGGTCTCTCCTCTTTGGTTTCTGATGTTATTTGTTCAGTTCCTCTGTTTTACTTGATGCATGTGGTTAAAGGCTTGTTGATTTTGTTTATCTTTTCAAAGAACAAGCTCCTGAATTGATTAGTCCTTTGAATTATTCTTTTAGTTTCTATATAATTTAATTCTTCTCTGATCTTGATTATTTCTTTCCTTCTGCTTGCTCAGGCTTTGTTTGTTGTTGTTCTAGTTCTTGTAACCTTATGGTTGTTAGGTTGTTTATATGAGATTCTTCTATCCTTTTTAGGTAGTCCTGTATTGCTATGAGCTTCCATCTGAGGACTACCTTCACTGTGTCCCATAGGTTTTGGGTTGTTGTGTGTTCATTTTTATTTGTTTCCAGAAACTTTTTTGATTTCTTTCTTGATCTCATTGTTAACCCAGTCATTATTTAATACCATGTTATTCAGTCACTATGAACTTGGATGTTTTTGGATTTTATTCTTGAGGTTAGTTTCTAGTTTCAAGCTGTTGTGATCTGAGAATATGCTTGATATTAACTGATTTTCTTAACACCTGTTTCTAAGGCCTAAAAAGGTACCAGGCAGTAGTAAGTAAAATTGTGTTGTTTGAATAAATAAAATAAATTCCCCAGAGCAGAGGACTTTGTTGTCTGTGACCTTGGATTGTCTGCAGCACCTACTGCTATACCTCTTAAGACTTCCTAAAATGGAATCTGGTTTTCTAATTTCTTTGTAAATTTGCTGTCAGATTTGTTTCCTAATTCTGTAATGCTTACTGTTTGTGCCCCATGGAAACTTACAAACCAAAAATGATAGTGTGTACACATGAGAACATGGACAACTAAGCAGATTTGCAGCCCTTGGGAGGAGGTATAGAGAGGTGACACTTGAGCTGTCTCAGTGTCTCTAGAATTTTATTTGCATAAAAGTCCTCAAAAATATAATAGCCACTTCAGCTTCTACTAACTTACTTTAAGAGCACAAAGAATGAAGATACTTTTCCACATGGTCTCCCATCAGTGTTTTGCACTGGATGAACCTAGGGCTTTGTGTCCTGCCATTTGAATATTCACATTTCAAAATGTTCTGATTTACAAATAAATCCACACACAGCCATGTTCATTTAATGAATATTTACTGAATAACCACGATATGCCAGGCACTGTGCTCAGAACAGGGATAAAATAGTGAATAAGTTACCAACGGCCCCTCTGCCTTTATGGGACAGAGAAACAAGTAAGTTAGTAGACAGTGCTACTCAGCAAAAATATTTGGCCCAACGTAGGTAAATCAATCAAGAAATGCTGGAGGAAGTGATGAAGAAGAACACCCTGGGCATAGCAAGGTGAAGATAGTAAAGGGAGGGAGGGAGGAGAGAAGGCCAAGGAGTACAATGGCCTACAGCCTGCAGAAAGCCTCAAGTAATATTACTCAATTCAAACTAACAAGTATATCTTCTGTATCCACTGCATGGCTAACCCTCTGCCAAATACCATGAAAAGTATAAAGGATGCATACTAATATACATATATGCAGGATATATAAGCTCATAGGGTGCTCAAAACTTAAGACCTGAGTTAATACAAGAAGAACATTTGATTCTTTAGGATCAAGTGTCAATATCAGGCCCAGAGAATAGTAAGTGGTGAAGAAGAAGAGATGTCAATATTGTGCAGTGCTGCTTCTAGATAAAGGTGTTATAGAGTATATAATAAATTAGAACCATTTTTTGTATTTGTCATTTAATCTTTTTAAAAATTAAGATCAACAAATAATTTCTGGGTACTTACTTAACCTTGTTCACCACCTCCCCTCTCAACTAACTCTCTGTCCATCTCTCTCTCTCTCTCTCTCTCTCTTTCCCCTAATCTGCTCTCACCTAAATTATAAGTTGTAAAGAAAAATAAGTCATATGGATGTAATGCACATCATGGTGACTACAGTTAATAATAACGAATTGCATATCAATGCATGTTTGCCAAGAGAGTAGATCTTAAAATTTGCATCACAAGAAAGAGATTATAAAACTATATATAGTGACTGATATTAATTAGAATTATTGTAATCATTTGTGTATATTACAATATATACAAACATCAAATCATTACAGTGTACACCTGAAACTAATATAAACATTATAAGTCATTATACCTCAAGAAAAAAATAAGCTTTCTCATAGATCTGCCTACTTAGAATCTCATTCTTTTCAAATTCTCTGTCAGTGATCTTTTAAAAACACGTATTTAATAATTTTCTTTGCCTAGAACCTTGGAGGGCTCCCACATTTCTGACATCGTCAAATGCAATTTCATTAGCATGTTGTTCAAGCTTTCTTATGCTCTGGTTCCAGACTGCACTTCCAGTCCCTTCCTCTTACCCTGCCATCCAGTTTTGGTCTTTCACAGAGATGAAAGACCAAAATTTGAAAAGTACAAATTTCACAGATTCGTACTTTTTCACACTCTTACCTTCTGCCTGTTAAAGCCCTATTCACACTAAAAGCTCATTCCTGACATTTATTTGTGTTTACGTACTGGTGTTACATACATATTAGAATATCCTGCTAGATTTTGCATCCTTGAAAAACAAACTGTGTTTTATTTTGTTTTATCTTGGCGTACCCCTAATTGGTGGCAAGTAAGTGTGCAGTAAATATTGAATTAAATTGATGTACTTTAGAGAATATTAATATATATATGTATATGAATATCTGTCTGTTTTATCCATCTATCCTCCAGGAACTTACAGCCCATTAATTATAGTATATAGCTGTTATTTATAATGCATTTTCACTGTTAAGAAAGGTAAAAAATAATTTACCAGCCCTTAAGGGATTTGATAGAAGAATGATATAAGGGTGAGTCAAAGAGATAAAGATGAAAAATAGACAAGATTTCTTTAAAAAGCATCAAGGCACTTGGTTGGTTGTTTTTTGTTCTTTAAGTATTTCAAATAGTTTATAAGATAATATAAAATACATCAAATAGCTCAAGTGTCTACGTAAGCTGAAAGCAAAACAAAGATAAGGATATCACTGGAGACAGACCTTGAAAGATCAATAGAGTTTTGAATATTGTGAGAAAGAAAACCTGAGATAAAGGTGAGGACATAAGAAATTGAGGTAGAAAGGAGAACTGTTGAAGGGGTTCATGATGGATAACCTCAAATCACTCAAAATAGGAGCAGATTTTGAAGGATTGAGGGATCAAAAGATAACATGAGAGATTTGGAGAATTGTTATCAGGGAATATTTATAGGACACCTCAAAAAGGAATTATCATACGGTATCTATTCATGACTTAGTCATGTGAATCTGTAGAGAACTCATACAGCACAGCCGCCTGACCTTTTTCAACAGCTTGGCAACTCAGTTGCAGGAATGGGGACAGTCTCAGGAACTGACATGGGCCACAATGGCAGAGGTAGCAGCAGGGAAGGGCCCCGACAGGGCCTGGTTTTCAGTCACCCTCACATTCTCCACGGGGCCAGGTGCAGAGAGACACTGTCTTACTCAAAGCCTGCCCTTCCTGCCCCCACCGTTTCCTTCTCCTCTTCTGTGTCTCAGTCTTCCCCTCCTTACTTTCCTTTCTTCTACCTGGAAACTTGTATACATGTCTCCTATTTTAAACAGAGAAAAAAAAAAAAACAACAAAGAAGAAAATAAAGCAACTCTTTCTTTATCCCATTCCTTCTCGAGCTGTGCTCCAAATTTTCGCGCCTTACCCTCACTTCTCCAAAAGTAGCCTGTGCTCACTGTCCCCATACCTTTTGACTTGCTGTCCACTTTCACCTGCCTTTTGTTCCCACAATTCCCCTCAAAACACTCCCATGGCCTCCCTCGGATCTGCTTTGTATCACCAAATCAAAAGACCTCTCTGCCATACCTAACAGCTGATCCCTATCCTCATTTGGCAACTCTTTACCCTCTTGGCTTCTGTGATAACACTCACCTCTTTTCCTTCCCTCAGTGTCCCCGGTAGGTGCTTTCATCCATGTCATACTCACAGCTGCCACCTACAGCCTCATCGTCCCCAAATTGACATCTCCAGCCTCCTCAGCCTGAGTCTCCACCTGCCATTTCCATGGGCCCCTGGCCACACACTCCCCAGGCAGCACACACCACTCTTCCCCACTGCACCTCCAACATCGCTACCTCTCCAGAGACCTGTTTTTTCCCAGACTCCTTCACCTTCGGTCCCCCAAACAAGAGACCTAGCAGTCATCCTCACGCCACTCTTCCACTCGCCTGTACTTCAGTTATCAGTCCAGCCAGTTTTAACTCGTTAGTACTTCCTTAATGCAGACCCGCCTTTGCTACTACTTGCCCTGGTTCAGTCCATCATAGTCTCTTGTGTGAATTGCTCTAAGAGCATCTTAAACAGGCACCCCCACTCTGACCTCCAGTGCTATCCCTTCAGCTTCACACTTCTGGCTTCCAGGCATGGAACCATTTATTCAGCGGAGGCCCAGAGCTTCACAGTGAAGCCCGTTACACTTGTAGAGAGACAAGGTTCACAAGGTTTGCCATTTGGTGTTTCCCTCCCAGTTTCTCCAACAGAATTAAGTGATCTGCTTGCTGGTTTGTGCTCTCGCTTCACTGTTTCTTGTCGCACTCCCTGTGTGTGTGCTGAAGCCAGCCCTAACAATGCCTGCCTCCCCAGCCCCTACTGTTTTCTGTGTCCCGGCTCCCTTTCACTCATCACTTAGTGGGTATCAGCCATGTCACCCTCCCTAAAATGTCTTTCCCAACCCATGCCTATGTACGGCAGGAGTCCGTACTCTGTACAGCCCTAATTATGACCCTTCCTGTCTTAAAAAATTATTATCTACTTGTGTGTCTTCTTCCTTCCTGCCTCCACCCTCGTTGACTTGGAGCTCCTTTCAGAGAGAGAATGTCTTAAGCGCTTTTGAATTCTTAATGTGTAACAAAATGTGTGCAGCATGGTAAGTACCCAGTACACCTTGTAAGATGACAGTAAGAGTGAATGAGAGAATGAGTGACTGACTGTCTGAATGAATAAGTAAAGGAGCCTGGGAAGACCAGGCAAGTTACAGTATTTCTCATTATCCTCATATTTTTAAGCCAACCCACAGGATTAGGAATGGAAAATTAGATCTAGTTAACGTCTAGTGAAGCATGGCCCTTGTTAGGGTGAAATGACCTCCAAAGAAATGGTCCTTATTCCTCCTTTTCTATTCCCTGGGGAAGATGCAGATGGAATTAGAGATAACTGGCTGGGGCGGGAGCTGTTCGTACTCCCTCGCTGAGCTCACAGACCTGGCACAGGACTGCCTGTGGGGTGAGGCAGGTACCAGGCGATGATACAAAGCTTGCATGCTGGGGGCATACTCAGCTGCATAATTTGTAGCTCTCAGTTTCAAATGAAAATGTAGGGCCCTTTATTCAAAAAGCAGAGGTAAAAATACCACCAAAATTACATGTAAAGCTTCTTCCTTTCTCCCACAGTCTTTCTCTGCATTTGCCATGGTGTTTTTTAATTTACCATTTAATGTTCTGAGGTTTTTTCAATCACACTTAATGTTATTAGCATAAATGTTGCCATTTTTAATATTGTGCAATGTCAGTTTTCAATGCAAATATGAGAGCATCCCACTCCCATACAGAGCCACCAAATATGTGTAATACCTATTTCATGGCATCCAAAGGGCGCCTTGAGCTGGCCAAAAGAGACAAAGGTGAGCCAAGGCTAAGGGTTGGAAGGAGGGAAGGAGAAGGCCCTCAGGCACAACACCAGCTGAGGGAGCACTCCCAGGCACACTTCCTTGCAGGGAGAGCAAAAACCCTCACAGACACCTGGGACCCTGCCTCCTGATGGGGACACCTGCTGAGCCCTGCCTCCGCCCCCCCCCACCCCCACCCCTGGGACCCTGACCAATGAGCAACCCCTTGGCCTGGGCCAGGTCTGGGGAAGTCAAGCCTTTCCCAGGAAGCCTGTCATTTCAATCCATGGGAGACAGGATTTTTAAATGTCTGTGTTTGTGTCAGAACATGTTTGGTACCCAGATCAAGGGTAAACTTGGGCCCACTATCTAAGAGATATACCCAAGTCCTGCCAGCACTGGGGAGAGGGGGTAGGTAGGGAATGCTGTGCCCCACCTGGAGGTGCCGCAGAGTGTGAGTGCTGGGCCCTAACCCTCCCTGTGTCTGTGCCCAGCCCCTGCTGGGGGTGGAGAGAGGGGAAGTCCAAGCAGGGGTTTGGAGCCAGGAAGCTGTGATGAAGTTTTCAGTGGAACTCAGAGAAGCGGTGAGAAACCCCAACATGTAGTCCACTGTCCCATCAGCCTTCACGGACAAAGCACAAGTGCGAAGAAACCAATATGAACATTTACAGGGCAGTAACCACAGAGCATTATCAGCTGATTCTGAGCCTGGGGCCCTATGGGATGCCCTGCGCAGCGTCTTGCCCGCTGCCATAAGCTGAGTAAAGGGCAGAGCTAGGAATAAACCTACGTTTTTTTTCCTGCCACACATGCTGCCTCTTTCAGAATAAATATGTCTGGCAAAAACAATATAAAACTAGATTTATAGCCCTATGTCCTTTTTTTTTTTTTTTTTTTAAGATTTCATTCATTATTTTCAGAGAGAAGGGCAGGGAGAGAGGAAGAAAGGGAGAAAAACATCAATGTGTGGTTGCCTTTCACCTGCTCCATCTGGAGACCTGGCTGGAGACCTGGCTTGCAGCCTGGTTATGTGCCCTGACTGGGAATCAACCCAGCGACCCTTGGGTTCGCAGGCTGGTGCCAATCCATTGAGCCACACAAGCCAGGGCTAGCTCTATGTTCTTAACAGGAAAAAAAAAAAAGTCATTCCTAGCAGGCCTGGTTCATTTTTAGCAATTTTACCTTATAGGTTATAGAGCAATTTCATCAGCAGCATTGTGTGCCACATCCTTAAAGGTAGGTGTCCTGTCCTCCCCAGTTTACAGAAGATAGGAAGCTCAGTGGTCCAGAGTCACTCTGCTACTGAAGAGTGAAACTGTAATGAGAACCTAGGATCCCCCACTTCCATATTCTGTTTCATAATCTCCTGTGCCTTAGTGGAGATAGTGGGGAAGGAGTGAGTGCAGACCACTGGACTAGCAGGGACCTCCAGTTCCATATGGAAGACAACTTGTGTGGGCCCTGCAGGATTCAGGGACACCTGATCATGTGCTTTTATTATGTTCTCTGTAGTCATCACACCAGCAACCACTTTCTGTGTGATCTCGGTCAAGTTTCTAGTTATCGCTAAGCTTCAGTTTTCTCATGTGTAAAGTGGAGATATTAATAGTAATATTTATTTCATAGAATTTTTCTGAGGATTAAAGCTGTGTCTGGCCCACGGTCAATTCTCAATGAATATTAACAGCCATTATTGTTAATTTAGTTGGTGCAGTTGACAACATTCCACTGTTGTCATTATAGGAATGTGTCTCTGAGCCCTCATTTAAAGAAAATACTTTCCCCTAAACAAGGAGAATTATTCTTCAGACAATGTGAGTGTATGAGTAGATTTACTTTCTGCTAGAACCTCGAGAGGTGTTATGTTAGAAAGAACATCTGGTCCAACTTGTTCAGTTGAGAAAATTAAGTTTCAAGAGGTTAAGTGACTTTCCCAGGTTTATACAATTAGTTAATGATAAGCCAGGACTCCTAATTCAGTGCTGATTCCAATGAATGTTGCCTCTGTAAGAAAAAACATAACTCCATTACTATTGTTCCTTTGGAATATACTTCTGCAGTTTCATAACACAGCCTGATTATAAGAACTGTATGTTCTTCTTATTTTGTTCATGGTTATAGATCTATGATGATTATTATACCATAAATAATGATTTAAGCTCATTTGTTCTTCTTGCACACATAAATTGAAGGCTATAACAGTATTATTTTTCACAGTAAGTTCTATTTTTTCCTGCCGGATAGGAAATATTTTTAAGCCATATGGGATCCTAATTCTCTAAATGCTTTTAGACTATCAGATGTCTCAACTGACAGGCCTGGATGAAACTCAAATCATGGGAATTTACAAAACTGAAAAAAATTAAGAACATTTTGGTGCTATTATGTACCGGATATTCCATCTTTATATTTCCTTCAATTAGGGAAAAATTTTGACATCCTAAATATTAGAGTTTTCAGCTCAAACTTTTTAATCCATTTCATATAAATTTAGTGATCTTTAGACTGGTGTTTTTAGAAGTCTGTTCTTCCCTTTTTTTTTTTTTAAATATGGAATGCTTCACAAATTTGCTTGTCATCCTTGCACAGGGGCCATGCTAATCTTCTCTGTATCATTCCAATTTTAGTATAATATACTGCTGAATTGGGCACTGTGCTTCCCATTTTTATTTATGCATTCATTCTTTCAAGTTTTTATTTTATTTAAAGTTTAGCAAACAGGTGATAGGGAAGAGGCAAAAATACTTAAGGCATGATTATTTCTCCCAAAAAGTTTGCTATCCATTGAATATATGGATATATATATATATATATATATATATATATATATATATACATATGACACCAAGCAAAAAGAAATGAGAGACCCTGTGGCCTATTTAGCAATAGCTTTAACCTAGGCAAGATGTGTTCATCTTTAATAATGCTCAACTTAACATGAAGGCCTTTATGATAGTTTTGGCACCAATTGAATATTTTAGAAGTATAAAACCCAAGAACTTCTCTCTTTAGTTAGAAAAATTAAGCAAGCTGAAGCAAGGAGACATTTAATATTCATTATGAGGAAGAGTATTTCCCTTTTCTTTCTCCTCTTTCTCATTCTGGTCAGCTAGTATTATTTAGTGAAGACAACGTTAGGAGAACATGAGAAGGGTATATCCTTCATGGTACAGATGCTATACAATAGAAAGGAGTATATATGTGCCTCGCACAAATTTTCCCTTCGTATTCAACTCAAGACCAAATGGTGGAGCCAAATAGCTCCATGAAATTTCAAAGATACTCCTTCATTGTGATTTTGTTCAGTGGTTGGGTTAACCTCCTGCCTGTCTAACCTACAGTGACTATCTCCTTGCATTTAATTCCAGTGTTGTTACACGTCTTGGTGCATTTGAGGTGGCTTACAAACCACAGAAATCTCTGTGTTGTGGAAGATGAAAGTCTTAGATCAAGGCACTGGCAGATTAGGCAGTGACAGTCCACTTCCTAGTTCACAGATGGTCATCTTTTCTCCATGTCCTTACATGGCAGAAGGGGTAAAGAAACTGTCTGGAACCTCTTTTAGGAGTCACTAATGCCATTCAAAAGGGCTTCACCCTCAAGACCTAAGTACCACCCAAAGGATCCACCTCCAAATACTATCACATTGGGGATTACCTTGCAACATATGAGCCTGGGGCAGGGAGACACAAACATTCCATCTACAACACGGTACAAGTAACTTTTCCCACCACCAAATCTTAAAAATGAAGCAAAGCAAAACAGAGGTTTTGTGGGCAAAAAAAATATTTTCCTACTACAGACATTCCAAGAAAAATGGCTTCCAACCCAAAACTAAATGTGGAGAAAAGTCAGGAATCTTCTGCTCAACTGTTTCAATAGGCTGGTCGTCATTCCCTGTCCACCAAGGGCATGCCAAGCCCCCAAGGACCTGGTCTCAAACCTGGGCATCTTGAGAGTTCAGGTCACCCTAACAGACCCCTAGACGTTCTCATCATGTCTGTCCTGTTAAAGTTATAATGTGTTCAAGTCGCAAGTGTAAAGTTCTTTCCTATTACAAAATCATATTTAAGTAAAAATGTTTTTTCTTTAAAATTATAATGACTCTCTTCAGTCTCTGAATTCTGTTCATCTTTGGTTAGAAGCTGAAACCCATTCCCAGACTTAAACTCTTTCAAGCTCATGAACACTTTGGTCATTTTACATCCAGGGAATCAAACAGTTCCTAAAATGCATAGGACATAAATTTCTCCAAGTAATCCTTTTGTAAGATTTCACAATTTTAAGTCAAAATGAGAAAAGGCAATTTTATACATTGACACCTCCCCCTCCTAATTTGGTTCTGATAACTTTTCTTCTTTCTCATATCCCTTCCCTGTTCTTTGTGGTTGTCACACCCTGCGTCTGTCAAAGGTAAATTTTAAATACTCGGCTGCCTCCATTATGCCTCCATTGCATGCCGTAGTAACATCCTCATCATTATTTACACTGACAGAGCAACACCAGTCAGAGCAACTTGGGTGCAAAAGCTGGAGAGAGCTTTAAATGACCTTACTTATCCAGGGACTAAGTCCCTTATTGCCATTGCTTGGCTGCCTACAGATGTCCAATGGGGACACTCATGTTTGATTATCACCTGGCTGTGAACTCATCTCTGTTGCTTTGTATAAACAATAGGCCCCACTCTACCTGGGGAAATCTACAACCATGTTCTTTCTTTTTTTAATATATATTTTATTGACTTTCTTACTATAGTTGTCCCAATTTTTCTCCCTTTGTGCCCCTCCACTTGGTACCCCCCATTCCCTCCAGCAATGCCCACCCCCCTTAGTTCATGTCCATGTATCATGGGTATAAATTCTTTAGATTCTCCATTTCCTTTATTATTCTTAACTTCCTCCTGTCTATTCTATAACCACCAATGTTTACTTCTTTGCTTTTCTTCCACACCCAGACAAATCAGTATTTAATTACTGCCTCCTGTCAGTCTCTCAGATCATATTAACACAAAGTTTTCTTTTCATTATTTCAAAATGCTTATGTTAATTCATTTGTTTAAAAGATTACTTTTCTAAGTAATATCAATTGCAATATTACCAAACACATGCACAAACACATTTACACATGTATATATTTTTACAAATGTTACACTAGAAAAAAGATTTCTATTCCTGTGACAGTGTCTAATAACATTTAATTAATTGCCTTCAAGATATTAGAAATATTTTGGTTTAGTTTCTTTCCTTTCTTGTACCTGAAAATAATCTCATCTCATAATTATCCTTCCCAGATCCTGCCTACCTTTGCTTGGTGATAAGCAGATTTCTCCTGAGCTAAAAAATATATATAAATAAATTCTATTTTCATTCTCAAAAGATTTAGTCCTTATTTTTTAAATCTGCACTGTTCAATGTGGTAACCACTTAGAATGTGGGTAGCTCAAACTGTGTTACACTATAAAGTACTGAATTTTGAAGACTTAATACAAAAAACTTAAAATATGTCAATAGCTTATGTAATTATTACATGTTAAATGGTAATATATTTAGATACATTGTAGTAAATAAAGCATTTTCTTTTTCCTTTTTCCTTTTTTCTTAAGTTTCATACCTAATTTTTAAAAATATTTTACTCATTATTTTTAGAGAGAGGGAAAGGGAGTGAGTAAGAAAGGGAGAAAAACATCAATGTATGATTTCCTTTCACCTGCCCCCAGCTGGGGACCAGCTGGTGACCTGGCTTGCAACCTGGCTATGTGCCCTGACTGGGAATTGAACCTCCAACATTTGGGTTCGTGAGCCGGTGCTTAGTCTACTGAGCCACACCAACCAGGGGTCCTTTTTTTCTTTAAAACTTATTTTGCAACCAGATCCAGCAATGCATTAAAAAGATCATACACCATGATCAAGTGGGTTTCATCCCAGGGATGCAAGGATGGAACAATATTCACAAATCAGTAAATGTACTACACCACATAAACAAAATGAAAGACAAAAACCATATGATCAGATCAATAGATGCTAAAAAAGCATTTGATAAAGTATAGCAACCATTTATGATAAAAAACACTCAGCAAAATGGGAATAGAGGGAGCATACCTCAACATCATAAAGGCCATATATGAGAACCTAAAGCCAACATCATACTCTATGGGCAAAAACTAAAAGCTTTTCCCCTAAGATCAGAAACAAGACAAGACTGTCCACTTTATCCACTTATGTTCAACATCATTTTAGAAGTTCTAGCCATAGCTATCAGAGAAGAAAAAGGAATCAAAGGTATCCAAGTTGGAAAGGAGGAAGTAAAACTGTCATTATTTGCAGATGCCATGATAGTGTACATACAAAACCCAATAGACGCCACCAAAAACTTGACCTAATAAGCAAATTAAGCAAAATAGCTGGATATAAAGTCAATATTCAGAAATCAAAAGCATTTTTATATACAAATAATGAAACATCAGAGATAGAAGCTAGAAAACAAATCCCATTTACCATAGCAACAAGAAAAATAAAGTACTTAGGAATAAACTTAACCAAGGAGGTAAGAGATCTATACTCAGAAAACTACAGAACACTGAAGAAAGAAATTAAGGAAGATACAAATAAATGGAAGCATATACCATGTTCATGGATGGAAAGAATTAACATCATTAAAATATCCATACTACCCAAAGCAATCTATAGATTCAATGCAATCTCAATTAAAATACCAATGACATACTTCACAGAGATAGAAAAAATACTTAAAAAATTTATATGGAGCCAACCAAAAACTAACTCGACCTAATAAGCAAATTTAGCAAAATAGCTGGGTAAAAAGTCAATATCCAGAAATCAAAAGCATTTTTGTATACCAATAATGAAACAACAGAAATAGAAGCAAAAAAACAAATCCCATTTACCATAGCAACAAGAAAAATAAAGTACCTAGGAATCAACTTAACTAAGGAGGTAAAAGACCTGTACTCAGAAAACTACAGAACAATGAAGAAAGAAATCAAGGAAGACACAAATA
>PVIW01006032.1:0-94451 GCA_004026585.1 Noctilio leporinus | reverse complement strand
GAAAACAGTATGGGGTTTCCTTAAAAAACTAAAAATGGAACTGCCTTTTGATCCAGCAATTCCACTACTTGGACTATACCCAAAGAATCCTGAAACATCAATTCATAAGAACCTATGCACACCTATGTTCATAGCGGCACTATTTACAATAGCCAAGTGCTGGAAACAGCCTAAGTGCCCATCAGTGGATGATTGGATCCAAAAACTTTGGTACATTGACACAATGGAATTCTATATAGCAGAAAGAAAGAAGGAACTTGTACCCTTTGCAACAACATGGATGGAACTGGAGAGTATTATGCTTAGTGAAATAAGTCAGTCAGTGAAGGACAAATATCATATGATCTCACCCATTACGGGACAATAATGAGCAAAGCTAACAATGAGCAAAACAGAACCAAGTATATGAATACAAGCAATAGGCCTTCAGTGGTCAAGGGGAATGGGGCTGGGGGGAGGGAGGAGGCAGAGGCAAAGAAGGGGAGCAGCTTAGACAAGAACCTAATATAAAGGAACCATGGACATGGACAACAGGTGGGATTGACTTTGTGGGGAATGGGTGGGTGGGGAGGGAGACAGAGGGGAGCAAAAAGGGGATGGATGTAATACAACAATAAAATTTAAAAAACAAAAAACAAAACAAAACAAAATGTGTAAGTCTAACTCAGAGAAATAGCAAATTCACCTTGGCTGGTGGCACAGTGAATGAGGGTCCCACCTGCGAACCCAAAGGTCACTGGTTTGATTCCCAGTCAGGGCACATAACCGGGTTACAAGCCAGGTCCAAAGCTCAAGGCAGGTGAAAGGCAACCATACACTGATATCTCTCTCCCTCTCTGCTTCTCTCCCTTCCTCCCTCTCTCAAAATAATAAATAAAATCTTAAAAATAAAAGAAATGGAAAATTCAAAAGCTGCTGAGAAGATGAATGTACAGATAAGATAACAGATAAGATAACTTGGAATAGAAAATGAATAATAAAACTTCTTTAAATGTTTACTTAGAACTCAATGTATCTTTAGAATTAGTGGGACCTAATTATTGAGACCAATATACCTCTCTTGCATTTAATTCTTTATTTCATAAGTGTTTTGTTCATTTCATGAGTGTTCCAGAATGCTGATGCAATTATGACAGCAAGATAAAAGAAATTACAGAAAACAAAAACCACTTATACATTTATGACATTCACACTTGAGACTATTAGGCAAAAAGCAAATGCTTCCTACAGTTGGTATATGAAAAATTATGGAAAAATTGTTTAATATGATAATGTATTACTTTTATAGTTAAATATGCTACTGAATTTATATTAATTTTTCAATTAGAAGTGTTAAGAATGTGGTTGAGCATTTTCAAAGTAATATTCTAAATAGAATTTTTTGAATGCAGATCTTGAAAAACACTCTTTCATGTGCAAAATTTTTATAAGGCCAATAATCCAGTAAATGGAGCAGTATAAGGTTAAAAATTTCAGGATCTTTATTCACAAACTGGAAAAGTTTATTTTAAGACTATTTATTTTTATAACTTATTTTATCTTAGTGATTTTACACAGAAAAGTTCAACTACTTTCAAGCTTAATGAATTTAAAATGTTATGTGTTACTTCTCTGAAAAATCCTACTTGATCTATAACGGGAAAACTCCAAAAGTACGTGGGATTTTAAAGATTTCTGATGCATGGAAAGGTTTCCTAACCTTTTCTGAAACAGCCAAACACTGAAATTCTGAAGTAAACACAGAGCATCGTATGGCTCATTTATAATTCTCTTCTCATGACAAGCAGGACAAAAATCTTTCTTCAAGCATTTGTTGAGATTCAGTATTCACACCCGATAGCGTGGGCTTTCTTTTCCATTGGTTGAAGGGGAAGTACAAAAAACAGATGGTTATGGTTATCATTGTAAAAATAAATGTTAATTT
Organism: Noctilio leporinus; assembly: GCA_004026585.1. Taxonomy (NCBI): domain Eukaryota; kingdom Metazoa; phylum Chordata; class Mammalia; order Chiroptera; family Noctilionidae; genus Noctilio; species Noctilio leporinus. The sequence continues at coordinate 92,527 of PVIW01006032.1, read as the reverse complement.
TACTCCTTTCAGCTTTAATTTGCCATCCAAGTGGAGTTTACTTTGTACTCTTTTTTCAGTTCACTCAGTTCAATAAGTATTTACTGAAGACTGACTTTGGATAAAATATAATATTGGGTGCTGTGGGACACAAACATATCCATCTGTTCTAAGTAACTAATAATCTGCTTACAATATATGATAATTTTTTCAGATAAATGTAATACAAATAAAAATATATTTTTTCAGTAGTAGACAGTGGGAGTGTTTCAGGCTTTAACAATGGCAATTAACATTTCTGATTGAGACAAATAGGAAATGTATTAAATAACTGGCATTTTCGGATGATTCTTAAAAGATATGTAGAATTTCATCTTGTATCACAGATTATTTGCTTTTATTTAGGTGGACTTTGCTGCAGGCTCATGAGAATGTAAGGACTCAGGAGCATATATGATATGAGGTCTATCCCGAAAGTATTGGGCCAATACTTTTGGGACAGACACAATGTAATTCTAAGTTAGCATAGCTTCCAGACAGAAGCTGCCTGGTTGAGATGTGAAAGACCTGCGTTATGAGTATTTGCTCAAAGAGTATGTCACTGACTTATATACAATCTCCAAATGCAATTAATCCTCAAATAGTCACTAACAGTTTACTATTTGAAGCAGATGAAGAAAATAAAATAAATGCTACAGTATAAGGTGACAATGTAAAATACAGACATGATAAAAATTGTGATTTTTATTTGGATTTAAAAAATCAAGATGGTTAAAGGTAAGATAATTTAGTAATACAATTGTCAGCAATCACCAACTTCATATTGTTACATACTCTTGGTAGTATCATTGATAAATTACTGCTTTTCTCTGTGTTTGTCCTCTTGACTGTAATAGCAACCATATCAGTGACCCATTTATTAACTAAATATTTCGTAGCCCATTAATAGATACTATTCAAGGCATCAGTGAACAACATAAGCAAAAAATATCTGCACATGTGGAACTTACATTTTAGTATAATGCACAATAAGCAATATTGAAAACAGGCAAAATATAGTGTTCTAAAGGAAGTGTTATGGAGATAAAGCAATCTAAAGGGATTTGGAAGTGTTCAAGAATTTTATAACTTTTCTAGTATAATCCCAGTAGGCTTTATTGACAAAATGAAATTTCATCTAAGCTTCAAAAGATATAAGGGCAGGAGGGAGCAATGATATATCAAGGAAATGGAAACACAGGTTTTGCCATTAGGATGGGAAATATCATTGGTGGCATAAATTTAGAAAGGAAGTTCAGAAGGTTTCTTCGGTATATATTCAGTTGGAATGTCATGTGGATCTATTAAGTATGAGATGTGAAGTTGGATGTATGTGTCAGAAATTCAGGGTAGAGGCTAGAAGTCAGGTGGGGAATATAAATCTGGAAGTTGTGAGGAAAAAGCTAGAGTTTAAAGCTACAATAATCAGGGAATTCATTAAATTAAAAAGTGTAGGTAGAATTGAGTGTTGAGATATTACAGTGATTGTACTTTGGAATAAAGAAGGAAAAAAGACCTAAAAGAGTCAAAAAGAATCAGCCAACTCAGTAAAAGAAAAAAACAAGAGTGCATAGAATCTTTGAAGCCAGGGGATGAAGCCATAGTCCCCACAAAGAATTTATTTTCAAGTGGAAGTGATAAAGTACATATAATGATACTGATGTTCAAAATAAGACAAGGACTAAGATTCAACCTTTGAATTTAGCAGTGTATAATTAGTGATTTTGACTAGCATAGTTTCAGTGCAGTGATGCAACCAAAATGGTGGTTAGAGTCAGTTTAAGAAAGAAGGGAAAGAGAGGAATTTGAGAAATTTCATATGGAAAATTATCTTGAGGAAATTTGCTGTGAAGTGAAACAAAGAAATGGGCCAACAGGTGGAAAGTAAAAGCTCATCAAGGGATGATTTTTTTTTTTTTAAATGGAACTGGCAACATCATATCCATATGTTGATGGAAATACTTATAGAGGTGTTGAGGATCTGGGAGAAAAGGTAAACATACTAGCCAGGCTCTTGAGTTAAAGCAGGTGGGGTTTAGTGCACAATAGGAGGAGCTGTTATAAGCAGGTGCAAAAACAAGTCAATGGTACAGGTGGCAGTAAATTAAGAAGCAAATCTCACAGAGGAATTGTTTTGCAATGTATCTTTCATTCCTTTTATTTTCTTGTAGAAGTACAAAGCAGTATCATCTGCTGTGAGAGAGAATAGGGACAGAGGTGCCAGGAGTTTTTGTTGTTGTTGTTAAAGATTATTTATAATATCCTTGTAAAAAGATAGAATAGGAAAACTTGTGGGGGACCCCCAACCCACAGAGATCCCTTGGTGCCACTGATGAAAGGAATACTTCCCAGGCAGCTTGTGCTAGGGAGAAAAAAAGCCTCAATTGCCCTCCCCCAATATCTTTTACCAAAGGCAGTAAACTTAAGCTTATAGCTTGTAGCTTGTCAATCAATGCTAAACAGTGCTAGTTACAGGAAAATGGATATTATTAAGGAATATAAGTGAAGGAGCACTGAGATCTCACTCAGGTCAGTATGTACAACTTTTAAAAACCTCTGCTGTTGGTACAATAGAAGGATTAAGTGAGTTGAAAGAATAGGCCAGGTTTCAAGGGGGCTAAAGTATTTTCTTATGGCCTGATTCACACGGCTATATCATCAAGACATGTATGCACCCAGCTTTCCCAGTTTTCCCGTCAGGTCTTACAGGCTTTGCCTGGACTATGCTGGGCTCCCAGCCCCAATACCTTCCCAGGGGAACCCCAATAGAAACAGTTTTGCAGGCCATGTGAAGTGGCAATTTGAAGTTTATGGCAATGAATTTAAAATGAGAACAGCCTCTTGGTATGTTTTTCTCTAGCTTTAATCAGCTACATAGATATAGAATAGACAGAAAAATTATTTTAATTATATTGTAATTTTAACAAACTAGTTTGTAGAAGTAAAAGAAGACTTACAAAACCACCAGCTAAAGATGGAAAGAGGATTAACAAAGTATTCCAAGCAATTTATTATTCATATACAAACATTAAATTGATGATTGATGAGTACAGAAAAATACCTGGGAAGCTTATTTGAGTAGACTTGGTGCAGGAGTGTCTCATGTACATTTTGTTAAGGCTTTTAACATCCACTATCTCTTGAGATGCAATGGCTGGAAATAATAAGCAGGCTTTAATACTGTAGGGATTATTTCATGAGTCCTGTGTTGGAATGACTTCTGGAGATATCACAATGTTTAGGAAATATTGAATAGCTTTAATCATTGCATTACTGCTGTAATAAGTTCATTTTCAAGCATTTTTTCTTAGTGAAACTGAGGTTGACTAGGAAATTATAGTACTGTCTGTTAGTCTTCCATATTTGAGAATTCTGCTCCCCATCTCTTGGCCAGAGTTTTTGATTCTTTTATTTGCCATGACACGAACATTTTAGGACACGTAGAATACAACATTTAGGACATTATAGTATAGCATTTCTGTTGTCTAATGTGATGTCCAAATAATATTAAAATATATTTTAAAAGTCAGTCAATTTCTAGTTTGTTTCTTCATTTCAAATAGCATATGTCAAAGTATATAATATTTAAGAAAGCACCTTATATGTTATAACAATTTACAAAATGGTATATATGCTACATACCATTATAACAAAGTGGCATCTATTTTATTGATGAAAACATTGAGAACTAGTTTGTTGGAAAAAATCCTTATTGCAAACCTATCTTTATTTTACTTTATTTTTTATTAAGTTCACTGGGGTGACATTGGTTAATAAGATCATATATGTCTCAAGTGCACATTTCTATGATATATGCTCTGTATATTGTATTATGTCCACCACCCAAAGTCAAACCATTTTTCATTACATTATATTGACATCATAACTTTGCTACTTTCATCATACAAATTTAGAAATATTCACTGTCATGAATATAGTACACTAATAAATACCCCAATTACTTTTATCAATGCTTTAGCATTAATAATAACCATCCACATCTCTTAGTGTTACACAGACTTCTCAAGCACAGAATGTTGTCACACAGGATCACATTTCCTCTCAAGTACAACTGAAAACATTTCTTCTTGAAAATCTTTTTGACATTACACAGAGAACAGAAGATTCTCAAGACTTTTTTTAACTGTAAACTAAGATTCTGGAGAACATTGTGTTACCTCACTCAGGAAAACAGCTATAATGTTGATAAAGACAGTTTCTAAAATTTCTATGAAAAATCATAAAAATTTTTTATGAAAAGATCAAAGTGAACATGTTATTTCATTTTATTTAAAACATATGTAAAATATCAATATGTTTAATATTATAAATTCATATTAATAATTTTTAAATAACTGATAAATACCTTAACACCCTAAGTGTTCATCATTATGTTCTCCTATGATGACCAACTTAAAAAAAATTTTTTTAATCCTGTATTTGTCTGAAGAGGAACTTATTATCCAGTTATTTGCTCGTTATTGCTGCCCCTGTCTAGTTATATATACATGGTATATGCCGAACGTTTTATTTTTGAAGATGTATTCATTGTATAAGTTTAACCCTTAGTCTTCTTTGTATTTATTTATTTATATATGCATTCACATGGTGAACTCATTCAGTCTTATGACTCTAAACAGCATTTATATGGTTGTATCCTTCAAGTTTAGGTTTTCAAATATTTGTCTCCAAATGTCAAATTCAGTGTACTAAAACTGAACCCCTGATTATTCACAAATAAAGCATCTCCATTTGTAGATATTTTTATCTTAGTTGATGGAAGCACCATCTACCCAGGTATTTTCTCCTAAAATCTTGGACTTATATCTGAGTCATGTTTTTCTTTCTCTCCCTCCTTCCCTTTCTCCTTTTCTCCTTCTTGCATTTTCTTCTCAACTCTCATTAAAATCAACCAAGCATAGAACCCTGTGTATACTACCTTTAAAACATTTCCTGAATCTGACTACTTCTCACCCTTTTTGTACCTTTGTTTCCCATATGCATTACCTGCTAATAGCTTGTATTATTTACTTAATTTATTGATAGTTTTAACATTTACAACTTTATGCTAAAATATAAGCTGTGAGAAGGCAGGGATCTTTATTAGATTTCTTTACTGATATATTCAAAATGCCTAAAACAAAGCCAGTGAATAATGGGTTTTGAGTGAATGAATAAATATGTTATTTATATTTATGTTATCACTATTTAGCCAGTGTTGAACACAGGAACTGGAATACCAGAGTAGCTTGAAGCCTTTATGAAAAAAATGAGTGCAAGAATACAACAAATTGTGTTAGCGGTCCGTACTGCATTGTATTTGAATAAAATACACTTAGATGCACAAACCACTAATGAAATATGCTTTCTGGCATCATGAGACTTAGTATTCTTTTTTATTTTTGATTTGATTAAAGTATCTATATTCATACTCTAAATCATGTGACCTTTTTTCTTCTGTTTTCTATTAGTTTTTGGTGTTCTCTTCCACTACATTTCATTTGTTTAAGCAAATACTAGGTTGCCTAAAAAGTTTAATTTTTCCCATACAATGGCTGTAGTAATGCTTGGCTGTCATTAACTTTTTTCAAAACAATTTTGTTAGATTGAATTGTCACAGCTGTTATATGAGCATATGCATTTAAAATAACATCAAAATTGGTGAATTTTTGTGTAGCCATTTTAACATTGAAGATGGGAGAAAATACACAACATTTTTCACATATTATGATTTATTAGTTCAACACTGAAATGTGAAAAATTTGTGCAGTGTTTGAGATGGTGCTGTGACCAATTGAATGTGTGAAAAGTAGTTTATGAATTTTCTTTCTACTTTTGACATTGTGGCTAAGTAATTCATTGCTGTGGGGCTGTCTCACATTGGAAGATCTTTAGAAGCATCCCTGGCCTCTACCTACCAGAAAATGATAATGGGAAATAGCTGATATACTCAAATCATCAACTCAGTAAAGTTATTTGTGAAAATGTAAAATGTGCCTTTTATTTTAAGGAAAAAATAAATGGAGTTTTTGTACAACCAATATTACCAAATACAAAATGACATGGGTGTTACCTTGTCAAGCTTCACATTTCCAAGTACAATGACAATCAGCTCCTTGTTCAGATACCAGTCTGTTACAGAATCACTTATGCTTACCTGATGGTTATGACACAATGGACAGAAAAAGTGAATTAATATCACTATGCCCATTAAACTGAGGTTCCCTTACTCTTAGAAGAACTAAATAGTTATGTATCTCTCTTTCACTTACTTATATACAGAAATGTGCTGTGAAAGCTGCTCTGGATCGTAGTGCCATTTCATTCTAATTTATAAGGTAATTAATTCTTTTCACATCAAAATGGAGAATGCCATCTGTATTTAATTTTGTTCTTAAACTTATTCATTTTAATTATAAAGAGCTTAACTGATATTTCCTTAATTGGGTATGAGTAGCATAGACCATTAGTCAAAATTACTTAGGAGCTCCTACTTTAAAAAATTTGCTCATTAAAAAAATCTAACTTACTTCTTATCTTATCTTGTCTCATCTGTCTATCTACTTACTTATCTATCTACATTGTCTTTCCTAAGATATTACTTTGAAATTTCCTTGCAAAGTAATATATTATTTTCACTTAAGCAACATTTTTTTTCTAATAATTATTAGTATGAATTTAATAAATACTGGTAAAAGTTCAATGACTTTAGTGCTTAAGTGTTCTGAAAATAAAGATGAAGTATTTGGAACTTATGAAATCTTGAATGATATTATTGAAGAAGAAATCACAATACACAAATTAATAGTGTAAAGGCATGTAAAATTATGCTGAATATATTCTGTATTTTTTTCCAATGAGTTAAATTGAGTGTCAAAGTTCTATTATTACACTGATGGCTTTTGTCTATGAGTAAAATATGTGGGTCTAATGATTGACAATATACTTGTTAGAAACAGGACACATCACTTTTCCTGCTGGACCAGATACCATGGTAACACCTGGTTAGTGAAAGTTGAAGAAACATTTTGTGGTTTTGCATTTGTTAGAGCTGCTGGACTGTAACAGATATGTATTAATTGAAAGTAGATGTGACAGCTTGTAGCAGTTACTAAGATAGGAAGCAAACCATCAGCACCTGTCAAGCTTAAGGACTGAAAAAAGATGAATCAAATGCTGTGATGTGTGACTTCAAACGCAGTGTCACTTCTGTGTACTCATCATTTGTAAAACGTGTTGGGGAAATGTGGGATTTTAATATATAAATATTTTCATCAATGTCTTAAAGATATGAAAAGGGGTAATCACCTGTCAAGTTAAAAAGGGATAAATTATAAATTCAAAAGAACATATAAAACTTTGACAGTTATAATCATATACCATCATATAGCTTCACAGTGCACAATGCATGGATGCATGAAAGATACTCCAAATAAGGACTGGCAGTCTTAGTACCAAAACAATATTGCCTCTTTTCTGACATATTAAATATCATTAGACAGTTTTTGATAACAAAGCCCTTCAAAATCAAAATCAAATTTTCATGTCGTTCAATAACAGAAAACTGGTACTATCAATAGGGTCACTTTTTCAATATGATAAAAATCATAAGACACTGTTTCCTCTCTTTGGCCAGTGCATGTTCTATAAATGTATCCAACAATGTATTAGTATGTATAGGAGGATTTTATAGATAGAAGGAAATACATAAATACTTTCTGTTGTATTTACTTGTTATTTTCACTTCCCATACATATTTACTCTGATAATGTAATACTTTCCATTTGATTGAGGCATACCATTAAAAATTTCAATATCATTGATAATAGTTTATAAAGTAGAAAGGAGGGTGGGTGATGGAGCAGGCTTGCAATTATAAACATACTCTTTAAAGGTCTTTAACCAAATCAAATTTGAGGTTATAATTAATGTGTAATAATATTTTTTCCGGTAACTTGAGAGCAACAAAGAAAACAAAAAATAAATAAAAAGACGTAGTATAGCATACTTTTATATTACTTTGGGATTATGTGCTATAAGGAAAAAATTCAAACTATTTTATATTTTCTCATTATATTATGTTATTTTTAATGAGTTTATTGCAGTAATATTGGTTTATAAAACTATACAGGTTTCAAGTATACAACTTAATAACGCTTCATCTGCACACTGCATCATGTGCCAATCACACCAAGCAAAGTCCCCTTCCCTTTGTGCACACCTGTAAGTAACCCCCTTACCCTTTACCCACACCCCTTCTCTTTGGATATCACCATGCTACATATATATATAATCATATATATATGATATAAGTATATATATATATATTTCAATATATATTTCATCCAGTCCTTTAATCTTCCTCCCCCATGACAGCTGTCAGTCCATTGGATATATCCATGCTCTATTTCTATTTTGTTCATTATTTTGTGCATCAGATTTCATATATAAGTGAGGTTATCTGGTATTTATCTTTCTCTAATTGGCTTATTTCATTTATCTTAATAATCTGCAGGTCCATCCATGCTGTCACAAGAAGTCATGTTTCTTTTTTATGGCTGAGTAATATTCCATTGTGTAAATATAGTTTTTTTGTTTTTTTTTCCATCTACTTATCTACTGCTGGGCACTTGAAAATGACTTTGCAAGAAACATAGGTGTGCATATATTCTTTCAAATTAGTGTTTCAGCTTTCTTCATATATATTTCCAGAAGTGGGATCACTGGGGCAAAACAATTTATTTTTAACATCCCTTGGTAATATGAAACTTTGCAGTTGAATATGCATTTTACAAATAGCAATGTATCGTTTAGTGCCGAGCTTATATAAATAGCTAGTTTGCATTCGGAGGCCATATTGTCATAAAAAATAAAATATAAATAAATAATACATATATTTAATAAACCAGAAGCTTACTTGGCTACATTATATACCACTGTATAAGAGTAGTACAACTTTTTTATCCACTCATTTATTGATGGGCATTTGGGTTGCTTCCATATATTTTCTTAATTTCTGTTGTGACAACCCAAGTATTCATGGATGAATAACTTTATAAACCTTGTATACATATAATGGAGTTCTTTCCTTTTTTCTTTCTCCTTCTTCTTTCCTCTGTCCCTACATCTTTCCCTCCATCCCTCCTTCCACTTTATTCTTTCTTCCTATTTTGTTTCTTTCTAAAAATAATTGATTGATTGATTTTTAGAGAGGGGGAATAGAGGGGGAAAGAGAGGAAGAGAAGCATTGATATGAGAAAGAGGTATCACTCTACTGCCTTACAGGCACCCAGATCTGGGCACAGAACCTGCAACCCAGACCAGTGCCCTGATTGGGAATCAAATCAGTGACTTTAGCAGTGCAGAGCAATGTCCAACCACCTGGGCCACACCTATCAGAATCCTTCTCTTCCTTCCCATCCTCTCCTCTCCCTTCCCCTTCTTTCCCTTCCACTATCCTCCATTTTCCTTCTTTTTTTCCTACCTCTCTTTCTCTCTTCTCCCCACTTCTCTCTCTTTTTAAAATAGCTTCATGTAAAGGATGCACTTGGAGTAGTGTTTGTTCTTGCATTGATCATATGAGAACCAAGATGGAGGAGGGGTAAGTGGAACTACACCAATCTCCTCCCAACACCAAACTGGAATTACAACTTAACTGGGGAGAAATCATCCAGAATAACCAACAGAATAGCAATTGGAGAGAAGTCTTATTACCAGGGAGAAAACAGAAGAGCTGAGTCATCACAACATGACTGACAGGAAGTGCGGAGATGAGAGAGGCTGGCAGGGCTCCCACCGGCAGCAGCTGAAGGGAGAGAGAAACATCTCAGCTGCCCAGGGCTCCACCTAAGAAGGGTGGGATCTAAAGCCCCAACTGGGCTTCCCAGCCTACAGCAACACAGCTGAGAGTAGAACAGCACCCAGCTGTGAAAAGCAAAAAGCCACCAGGTATAGCCAGCTTGACAGAGAGACTGCATTCTTAAAGGAACCATGCACAAAAATACAGAGGCACCCACCTACCCTGGACTCTAGCAGAGAAAGGGCACAGCAGACCAGAGACACTTAAGGAGGTTTTGGGTCAGTGGCTTTAGGGGAAGAGTTAAGGAGCAGCCTGGGAATCCAGTGCTGACCCATCCCCCATACAGCCTGTAGACCACTCTTCTCCAAAGGGCAGGAGCCTGGGGGGAAACCACAGTCCCACCCATAAAAATAAACCTACCCCACCCAGCAGTGCCTAAACCTGACCTCGGATCACAGATTGATTGGCTTAACAACTGAATTCATCTGCCCCACCCAGAGGTGCCTAAAACTGACCATTGGTCACAGACTGATTGGATTAACAACTAAAGGAGACAGACAAAGACAGTGGATCTCTGGTAGTCTCCAACTGGCTGACTAGGCCCAGACTGGGTCACGAGCTGATGTCACCAAGCACAGATCCAGGAAGTAAAAAAAATGCACCTCTACACCATAGAAGGTCACACAACTAAGACAGTCAAAGCAGACCAATTCAAGAAGCAGAAACAAACAAGAGTCACCTAAAATGGGGAGACAAAGAAATAAACCCTCAGCAAATGGGAGGGAGGATTCTCCAGGAAGAGTGAAACAGAGGCAAGTGTACTATCAGACATGGAATTCAAAATAATGATGATAGAAAAGCTCAATGAACTCAGTGAGTTCAAAGAAAACTACAAACAACTCCAGGGGAACTATGAAGAACTTCAAGGGAACTACAAAAATCTCCAGAAAAGCTACAAGGAACTTACTGATAACTATACCAGCATTAAAAAGGACATAGAAACCATCAATAAAAACCAGGAGGAAATGAATACCATTTCTGAATTGAAGAACACAGTAGAAAGAATCAAAAGCAGGCTAGAGAAAGCAGAGGATTGGATCATCAAGCTGGAGGTCAATGTAGAAAAAAAATCCCAGGCAGTGCAACAAAATGAAAAAAGACGGAAAAAGAATGAAGAGGTTTTAAGAGAGCTACAGGACAACATGAAACGTAATAACATCCATATCCTAGGGACACCAGAAGGAGAAGAGGAAGAGCAAGGGATAGAAAACCTGTTTGAAAAAGTAATGACAGAAAACTTCCCTCACTTGAAGAAAGAAAGTATCATGCAAATTCAGGAAGCACAGAGGGTCCCAAGGAAGATGAACCCAAAGAGGCCCACTCCAAGACACATCATAATGAAAATGGCAAATTTCAAAGACCATACTATCAAAAGTATATGAAATAGGCCCTGGCTGGTGGCTCAGTGGATAGATGCCAGCCTGGGGACCCAAAGGTCGCTGATTCGATTCCCCGTCAGGGCACGTAACCAGGTTGCAAGTCAGGTCTCCAGCCAGGCCTGTAGCTGGAGGCAGGTGAAAGGAATCATACATTGATGTTTCTCTCCCTCCCTGCCTCCCTTCCTGCCCTTCTCTCTAAAAATATGAATAACACCTTAAAGGAGATGAAATAATTTATTGTTATAAAATATGCATTAAGATCCTTTTATTTTGTACCAATATTAATACACAATGATACATCATTTTTAATTTATAAGAAACAATAAAACTAAACGTAAACTATTCCTATTCACATAAAACTTACAGACATTGTAACTAATTGCTAACAACATGCCTCTCAAGCGATAACTGGTATTAGTCCACACAGAGGATAAAATTGTAAAGGCAGATTCTGTACTAAAAGCTATTTTGAATCTGGCTGCCTCCACTGATTCTAATTTTATCACAACACTGCTTTCTCATAACACACTTTATTAGAAATTATTATTGCCATCCTGATAGCATACTGGTCATTATTTGACAGTGTTACTTGGGTGATCCTTCAATAAGAGCTCTAATGTTAGAGTACCTTAGATGTCTTCTGCATCATATTTCCTCCCTAGGTGATCTCTTGTCAGACTCCATGCCTTGAAATTTAATCTGTATGCTCATTTTATCTTCCTCTTATAATTTTCTATTGAATATAAACTGGATATATATCTAGATGTTGATTGAACACTTTCATTTGAACATTTAACAATATTAAAACTATTTTGTGCATAAAACTAAGTTAATATTTTCCTACCAAAATCTCCACCACCAATTTTATTTCTCCTTATAATTTGTTTTTCATTTAAGCAAATAATGTCATAATTTCCCTACTTAGATCAAAATAGGAATGTGGCATTATACTTTTCTAACATGTCACAATCATAATTTTTGTCATATTGACTATAGTTCTAAAACATATCCAAACCTGACCACATATCTAGCTCCAAATATATAACCTAAGTATAAACACCACCACTACTGTAATATGTCAAACTTTCCCTAACATTTCTCCCTCTTTATTCATGTCTTCCCTTCTCCCATATTCCATAGTCCATATGCAATCACAGTAATATTTCTCAAGTACAAATTCAGTAAAAATAATTCTTTAAAATTCTGCAGAGAACCCAGATTGTACCTAGGGAAAAACCTAATTACCTTATTGGAGCATATAAAGTTTGAATATTCTGTTCTTGACTAACTTTAATGTTATCTCAATTCAGCCTATTATTTCTGCAGAATTTGTAAGTAAAATTTCCAGAAAAAAACATATTGCTGATATAGACTTGAGTACTTGACTACAGTTTTGTTTATTTCTTTGTGATTTTGTTTTCATTTTTTGCTATTACTTACATTTTAGGCTAATGGGATACAATGGTTATTCTTATTTTTGTGTTATTTAACTCTATACATAACTGTGAGAATTTTCTCAGAGATTTGAAAAAATATTTTTAAATGACATTTTTTTTCTGGCTAATTCCTGACTTAATGATGTAGCAAAGTTTATTTGATAATTCAAGGGGACTATTAAAATTTCTCTCAATTGAAGATGTTAACAAAAAAAAGTACTATTGATCCACAATGGGAGAAAAGTTTGGAATATGTCAACATCCTCACAAAGAGTTGACGTTTTAAAGTTTATGATTACCTTCTTGCTTTTATATCATGTCTAAAAAATGTTTCTGAGAGTTAAATATAGTGATGACTTAATATTATCAAAAATTATTTCAGTTGAAACTAAATGCTTGAGTGGATGCCATTTTCTAATTAAATCTGAAAAGACTACTGAAATATGTTTAATGGTAATTAACCTAAATCATCACCACAAAATTATAGAGAGCTAATTGATACTTTCCCTAGGAGCCATAGATATTAATTAAAGAATACAGAGAAAAGGCATATGCAAACAAATGTCTTTGATAAAATAAAAAGGTTTTGCTAACTTCCAGTGATTAACACATTTTTCAAATTTAACAATATTATATTAATATGAACTCATAATTTGTGTCATCTTCTCAGGAGACATCTTCCAATCCTGGAGGGAAATCCTTTAATAGGCATTCATAAAAATCAGTATAAATTTATATTAACAGCAACTTTTCTTATTTTATCAGGAAAAAAATGGCTCATAATGTTAAGATTCTAGTGAAATAGATTTTCAATTTTTAGATATTAAATGGAGTGTTTTCTTTTATTACTTTGAGAACACTAATTAGCTCCATATAGTTTTTGTTTTGTTTTGTTGCATCAGTAAACTATATTAAAGAAATAACAAATATAAACAAGTTCATGGTCAAACAGAAATTTAGCCAAATAAAATTTTAAAAGTTTTAAAATCTGAACAGATTCACACTAAAGTGTTTTATATTTAGCAGTATTTTGCACTAAATAGCAACCTTTTACACTATTACTGGACTGATGGATTGACTTAATGTTATTATTATTATTATTGTTTAAAATGGATAATTAATAACAACCAAAGCAACTAATAAGTAGTATAAACAATGTTATCAATAAGACATAGATTGGTATGATTTTTTTCCTTTTTTAAAGATTTTATTTATTATTTTTAGAAAGAGGGGAAGGGAGAGAGACAGAGAGGGAGAGGCATATCAATGTATGGTTGCCTTTCACCTGCCTCCAGCTACAGACCTGGCTGGAGACCTGGCTTGCAACCTAGTTACATGCTCTGGCTGGGAATTGAACCAGCGACCTTTGGGTTTGCAGGATGGCACCTTATCCACTATGCCACCAGCCAGGGCCTGACTTTTTTTTTCCTTTTAAGTGAGCAAGAAAAGAACAAATATTTAGTTGGCTTAAACAGTTTCACTCCTTATAAGCATTAAAGTTTCTGTCATTCAGAAGCCTTGCCATCAAATGTAAAAAGGCAACACTAACTCACCATTCTTATAAAATGCTACTGTCAACAGATTTTCTAGATTAGCTCCTTGAAAATCTGTTTGAGTCTTCTCCTTATACCACTTTATCCCAAAAGTTATTAGAATAAAAATGACTGAAATGTAACTATGTTGGAAGAATAAACAATAAAATATTATACATTTTGATAATATTTTCTCACTAGTAATAATTAAATTGCATCAAGTACTCTGATACAGAGGGACATATTCTGTATCTAATACATTCTGACAAAACAATATAAGAAAATTATTTTAGTATTATATTTACTTAAAGAGAAATGGATAAAGGTCGAAATGATTAGGTAAGTAGGTAGATGATATATAGATGATATAGATAGATAGATAGATAGATAGATAGATAGATAGATAATAGATGATAAATGATGATAGATGATAGGTGTAGAGGTATAGTATACATATAAATATACATATTCTTACACTAACAATGAGAAAACAAGTAACATATTAACTAAAAAACAATTGCATTTATGAACCAATCAACAAGTTGAAGTTGCAAGAAAATGAACTCCAGTTAAATATAAATAACAAATAAAATAACAACAGAGAAGAGATGGCATTCAAATACTGGCTTACCAGAATCCTAGCAAGTGAGAAATTTAGTATTATTTACCTCAGTCTATTATCTTACATAAAATGTTGATTTTAGTTCAAAATTTATGAGATATATGAAAATGTAAGACAGAAATAATATCAATATATAAATCATTTAACATACCAGGATTCAGATAGTCATCTCTGGTGGAACTATAGGACAAGGAAATTAATTACCTGCAAGTGATGTGTTAGGTGTCACATTGAAAAGGTAGACAATATCCATGGATAAATGGGGATTTTAATAGAGACATACAAATTATAAGAATTCATCAAATAGAAGTAAGAAATTTAAACTATGGCAAAACATAATGAAAATATCTTTCAAGAGGCTCATCAGTTAACTAAAAACATAACAGAGGAAAGACACAGGGAAGTTAGACCAGTAGTGATGGTCCAAACTTAAACACAAAGAAAACAAGTAAGAAAAAATAATAGATTCTAAGAGTTGTGATACATCATCAAACTGCCTGAAATTTTTGTGATTGGGTTTTCAGAATGCACAGAGATAAAGATTAAAAAGAAGCCCTGGCTGGTGGCTCAGTGGATAAGGCACCAGCCTGTGAACCCAAAGGTTGCTGGTTTGATTCCCAGTCAGGGCACATAACCACGTTGCAAGCCAGGTCTCCAGTCAGGTCCATAGCTGGAGGCAGGTGAAAGGCAACCATATATTGATGCCTCTCTCCCTCTCTGCTCTCTCCCTTTCCTGTCTCTAAAAATAATAAATAAAATCATTAAAAAAATAATGCTTTAAAAAAAGATTAAAAAGAAATATCTAAATCACTCACAACAGAGAATTTTTCAAAAATAAGTGAAGACATCAAAACACAAGTTCAGTGTCCAAGGAACCTAAAGAAAGCAAATCAGAAATATAACAAGCAAACAAACAAAGTAATGCAATTAAAACAACAATATTAATGTAATTGAAAGGAACTAGACTAAAAGTAAAACATACTGAATAATTTAATTTATATAACATCATGGTATATTCAAAACTAAAACAGACAAATCAGTTATGTCTCACACTACTAAATTTAAAATAAATTTTATAGGAAAAACCTGCAAAAAAAATACTCATGTCCTCAACCTATACCTATGTTGAAAAAGTTCTGACAGAAGTATCAATTTTTATAGTTCTCAATGTATTTATAGTTAAAGGAATGCATCTAGTTGACCATGAAACAATGAGAGCCACCTGGTAAAGAAATTGGTCTGATTAAGGCTACCTTGGATGCTGGCATCAGTTTCTTTTCTTTCTTTCTTTTTTTTTTTTTTTAAACTTTAACCTTTTATTTCTTTTTAAAGATTTTATTCATTATTTTTAGAGAGAGAGGAAGAGAGAGAGGCAAACAGGGAGAGAGAGACATCAATGTATGGTTGCCTTTCACCTGCCTCCAGCCAGGAACCTGACTGGAGACCTGGCTGGAGATTGGGCTTGCAACCTGGTTGTGTGCTCTGGCTGGAAATTAAACCACCGACCTTTGGGCTGACAGGCCAGGGCCTTATCCACTCTGCCGCAAGCCAGGGCAGTTTGCTATTTTATTAATCCAACTCAGACCAGTCAAACAGCTTAACCTTAACCTATTGATACAAATATTAATAGCCCAAGGTAGATATTAGGTTTTTTTTTTCATATAATGCTGTCCTTTACCTTTCGTATTGAATTGCTTCTAGTACATTTATTTGCAAATTCTTTGTGGTTGATCAGGTTCATTATTCTCTTTAGCTTTAGAATATTGAAGAAATTTACCAAAAAAATTAAGAAGTAATCAGAAATTCAAATAATGATGTCACTTTAAGTCTGAAACAGTTCTACCATTATTTATTGGTAAAAATAAAAATTTATTATATGCCTATTATGAAAGAAATACCATGACAATAATGATGGATAATAAAACATGACCTGCATTAAAACATCTTAAACATTAGTGATACTTAATAATTCAATGTACTGAAAAATTTAACAATTTGATTTTTTTCTTAAGTATTAACGATACTGCTCTTTGATATGTTTACTCTGTAACAAATATGCTTAAATTAATTTTTAACCAAAGTATAAACAAATTCATGCATGCATGAATGAGTAAGTCTTATACTAACTCTTTTTACATGGGAATGTGCTTAGAAAGAAGAGAAAGAAAAGGAAAACTAATCTAAAGGATCAGTTTTCTGTAACCAGTTTCCTTCTGACATATTTCTTGCATCATAAGGTTGATTTCTAAGTGCTTCACTTTCTAATGTTTGCTGCCGAAATATCTGCATTCAGAAAAAAAATTAGGACAATTTTCTGTTTTAAAATTTAATACTACATTAGGGTACACATGATAGTAATACCTAAATATATTCTCAGAAATGGAAACATCATTAATGGGGCATCTGAGTATTTGAAATCAAACAAAAACTGCTGCAAAAAATAAACAAATGATGTTAACCTCATAAATATTTCATTTTTCACAAAAAGCCTCCCAGGTTCATGTCATTTTAATTAATTGATATTCATGGGGGAAGCCTTTAATATGATAGCATCACCTCTAAATACAATAAAACCATATGCTTTATACTGCCATTCTTTCACTTACAAAATATAAGAACAATCCTGGTAGTACCATGTAGATTTAAGCTATAGTTCAGGGAAACATTCACTTCTAAAAAACCATCCTCCAAGATTGGTGTAAATCTGTGGGAAAAATGTCTTAATAAAAAACTGAGATGACTTCTTGCGATTCTTTGTTATTTTCCTGACATTTACCATCTCTCAAAATACATATTGCTTCTCCCTGAAAATGAACATAACCAAGGCATAGGTGACATGGGTAAATATCAAAAGAAATGGAATCATTCAAGAAATATTACAGTTGAATAAGTAAAGGTGATTTTAAAAGATTCAACATCGCTGGAGCAGATGATGTGTATTACCTAATACTTTTAGTTAGGTAATGACCTTTTCAAAGTGATATATTTTAATTTGTTTATATAAAATGGAAATTCTATTATAAGCAAAGATATGTAACCAAAAGCTAAGGCAGTACATTCAAATTCTCTGCCACGTTTTGAATTTAAATTAATTCAAATAAAATGTTTAACAAATGCTTGCTCTCATTAGAACCTGAAAATGCTGGTTGCATACACATACACACACACAAGCACACATAGGCAAACTTGTATACCAACACAAAAATAATTGCTTGTAGTTAATGCTAAGTGGTGAGGAAAACAGCACAGTAAAGCTATAAGCATGTATTATACCCAGATTTCAAACTGTGAAATAAATTATCCACTCTCAAAGTTTAAATAAATAAAGGCCTGGCTGGTGTGGCTCAGAGGACTGGTGAGGGCCTGCGAACCCAAAGGTCTCTGGTTCAATTTCCAGCCAGGGCACATAACCAGGTTGCAAGCCAGATCTCCAGCCAGGTCCGTAGCTGAAGGCAGGTGAAAGGCAACCATTCATTGATGCTTCTCTCCCTTTATTCCTTCATCCCTGAACTTCTCTCTGAAAATAATAAATAAAATATTTTTTAAAAATAAAAATAAACTTTTAATAAATAAGTACAGTATTTTTAAAAAGATTTTATTTATTATCTTTAGAGAGTGGGGAAGGGAGGGAGGCAGAGAGAGAGAGAAACATCAATGTATGGTTACCTTTCACCTGCCTCCAGCTACGGACCTGGCTGGAGACCTGGCTTGCAACCTGGTTATGTGCCCTGACTGGGAATCAAACCAGCAACTTTTGGGTTTGTAGGAGTACAGTATGTTTTAACCAATATCTTTCTGTTCAAGTTATTTTTAGAAATATTTTCATTGTTTTATTGAAAACATTTTCGTAACACTTTTTCTTATTCAGTGGTTTTGTATCATTTTACATTGTAATGAAAGCCTTATAAGATTCATGAAATAATGGCATTAATATAACAGAAACAATATATGTAAAATTCAAACATGAATTTTTTTTTGTTTTTAACTATTATCCGGGGAAGGAAGGTCCCTTTATGTATATGGCTGGACCTTCCGATGGGGTCAGCCTAGGAGTTAGCCGTGGAATTAATCTTATCTTTGGAACCTCAAGAACACCGGGCTCCAGTGGTAACTGACTTAGCAACTCTGAGCAGGCTGATGTCACCCCTTATGTAACCCTTCAACATATAGCCTCCTTTGCCCCTATATGTATATCAGACTGCCCTTGCAGTAAGCTCAGGGTGCACTGCTGTTGTGGGAGAGTGGAGAAACCCTGCGTGGAAATGCCAACATTCTCCGGTGCCCAGCCACTGCAGAAGCAGGAGAGTGGATCTGGAAATGCCTGGATGCTCTGTCATCATTAACGCTGCCACTACCAATAAAGCACACAAAAAAGGCTCTGGCACAAATTCTTTACCTCTAGACCAGGGCCCTCCCTGTCTCAGACCCAACAAGACAGGACATAATAACTGGCGAGATGAATGGGATGGGGAAGAGAGAGGACCTGATACTATCAGCACTATATGTTTTTTATTTAGCTCAAAATTGTGTTACTGGTTTTCTTCACTCCAGTATCTGTAGTTGATAGTGGACAGCTTTGTTCATGAAGCACTGACTTCACTGTCCGAGGCAAAAAGAGTGAAACAAATGGTAATTGGGATCCTGTGGACTTTATGTCAAGGTTGAGTCAATGCATCTAGAAATTCAACACCATTTAATGAAAGTTAAAACACTTTATTCCAAGGATATGATACACCTCTATGCTTTTTCTTCCTAAATCATCTTCTTTAGCTTTGTAAAATGGCAAGTCTGAATAGCTCTTAAATTCTAAATCACTCATAGTTATAAAGCTGTTATGTTGGTTAAAAATTCATTATAAAGAATTTATTTTAATTGGTACAACTTTTGGTAATAAGACAACTAACCCTGTGCTGGAGTTTAAGATAGGATCTCTGGGAGGAATAATCACCTTACTTCTCCCAAAGCATAAACTATTCCTCCCTAATGGTTGGAATGCTATGAATACCAAGTTCCTTAAAAATGGACTTCTGATAATCAGGGAAAATAATGCAATGCTATTGATGCAGATGTTTATGGATATTGTGATCTGAAGGAGTCCCCAATCATATAATTTTTATGTAAACATTTTTGGGGAGGCCAAGAAAATTCTCGTGAGGCTGTCTCAGTTACTGCACCAAGGCCCTGTATAATGAGAACTTAAAAGTATATGCCATCAAAATAAAAGGGAGAACAAAGGGAGAAATGAGAATATAGAAGAAAAACTAACTAGTGCAATTATATTGAGTTTTTGGGTGGCTTTTGGAGAATGAGCTGGAAAAAAGATGAATGTGCTTGGGATTTCTATTATGAAAGTTGATAGCACATGGTAAAACTCGAAGGAAATGGAGGTGTCTCACTAGCACCCTATTAAAGTGTTACAGCAAATTTTTTTATTCTATCTTTGCTAATTTGGAGATTTTTAATGAAATTATGAAGATCATGAATGATGATGAAAAATGCTTAAATGACACTTTTGGTTTCAGCCCTGATGTGTAAAGAGCTTGGAAGTTGTCATTCTCATCCTAACAATAAGAAAAACCTGAACAAGTTGAAAAATTATCTTTTTCTAGACCCATTAGAGGGCTGATGTCATATGACAAATCACCACTTAGAAATCTGAAGACTTGAGCAACCTAGAGTCATAATAGAGAGGGTGTGGATGGTACATTTGTAAGAATAAATAAATACTAATTTTGATGACATTCCAGAGTCTCAGTGAGGACTACCTTGAAATTAGGAACCCCATAACACTTTTGTAGGTTGTACCTTTATGAGTGCCAGCAGATTCTTATGGTGATGAGCTGAGAAAGACCCTCTCCTGTCTCTGGAAAGGAAAGAAGTATAAAGGTAGATGGAAAGACTTTACCAGAGCTTTATTCTACCTGAAGGAATAACATTTCTCCAAATCCAGCTAAGTCTAGGCGCCCTATCACAGCTAAGGAGCTAAAAGAAATTATGAAATACATGTACATTTCACAGCTCAAGGACACAGGCCCACTAAAAGATTTGAGAATTTATCATAATATTATAGGATCTATTTTCTCCTCCACATTTTACTACCATACCAGTAGGACTCCAGTATGATAAGTATAAATACAACTCAAATATCTGCAAGAGATAGGCAGTATCTGAGGGCAAGTTCCTACGGAAGCCCAAAGATAACAAGAGGAAGTGAGTAATGTAAGCTTCTAGAAGGCGTTTCTAAGAAAGAATTAAACCAGGGCAAATGGACAGACACAGATTTAAAGCCGCTGGCATGTACCACTATAGCACATCAAACAAATCACAACTCATAGTCAAATTAACATAACCTCACATTAAAAGACTATTTATCACATTTCAATGGCCCTGTATATTATATCTGGCTTCTAGCAAAAAATTATAAGGCTTACGGAAACATTAAAAAAAAAGAATTCAGCCTGAAACACGGAGTAATCATTGTAAGTAAATTCAGATATGTCACAGATGTTCTGAATTACCTCACAGAAAATTTAAAACAGTTATGATTGATATGTTAAGGTTTCTATAATAGTTTTTTCTTAACTGCAGTGGATACATTTCAAGCTCCCAGTGGATGCCTAAAACCTCAGATAACACCTAACCCTATATAAAACATCTTTCTTATACATACCTATCATAAAATTTTATTTGTAAGTTAGGCAAGTACGAGGTTAACAGCAATAACTAAAAGTAAAACAGTTGTAGCAATATAGTCTAATAAAAGTTATGTGAATGTGGACTCTCTTTGTTCAGGTCTTCCACCCCCAAATAGAATGACTTTTCTATTTTAAGTACTTATTAAACACAGTGGCTGTAATTTTTGCAATTTTTGAGTTGCAATAGCAAAACTAGCATGAATTTCATTTTTATTTTTTACTAGTTCATAGATTTGGTTTTACTAAAGATCTTAGCAACCTCAGCATACAATTTTTCTTTAGGTTGAGAACTTCCTTCTTTTCACTTAAAGGAAGCACTTTATAACTAACTCCTCTTGACATATTTCAATTGCCAGCTTCACTATTTGCATTTTTAGGCCATCATTAAGTAAAACAAGGGTTACCTGAACACAGGTACTGAGACATCATGGCCATGCATTTGATAATCAAGATGTATGCTAAGTGACTGATGGTAAGGTAGTGTGTGTGACATGGGTACATGGAGCAAGGGATGTCTCAGGGGCAGAACAAAACAAGACTGTGTGAGATTTCATCAGATTATTCAGAACAGTATGCACTTTAAGACAGTGTAGGAACAAACTTGTTTGTTTATGGAATATTCTATTTAATATTTTCAGACAATGGTTTGCTGCAGGTAACTGAAACCAAGGAAAGTTTAACTGTAGGTAAGTGTGGAATACTGTACAAGAAAAAGTCGATATACAAGAACAGATGGGTAATACAAAGAGAAGGAAAATGTGGTGCATAGTAAAAATGATAGAAATAAAAACATTACCATAAAAGATAAATGCCTCTATGGACTATTAGGATTAAACAATTTCTTTGATAGGCTCATTAGTATACTGGACAATACTATGTAAGAATCACTGAACAAGAAAATAGGGCAACAGAAACTTTTTAAACATAGAAAAAAGAAAGTCATTGTTCTCATCAGAGCATAACATATAAGAACTGTGGGGAGGATTTCAAAAGTTGTAATAAACAAGCCCTAGTTGGTGGCACAGTGAATAAGGCACTGGCCTGTGAACCCAAAGGTCGCTGGTTTGATTCCCATTTGTGGCACATAACCAGGTTGCAAGTCAGGTCTCCAGCCAGATCCGTAGCTGGAGGCAGGTGAAAGGCAACCATACATGGATGTCTCTCTCCCTCTCTGCCTCTCTCCCTTCCCCTCTCTCTAAAAATAATAAATAAAATATTTAAAAAATAAAAGTTCTAATAAATTTATAACTGAAATACTAGCAGAGGAAAATGGGAAAAAAAAATACTAAGTAGAACTATTTAAAGTAATAGTAGATGAGTAAAAAACAATAGTAAAACAGACATGAAAACAAAAATCCAGAAATCACAGAGAACACTAACCAGGGCATATGGCCAAAATTCTACATTTAGATGTATAATATTTAAACTGTAAAAACCAAAACCAGAAATAAAACCTTAAAATAAGCTTGAGGAAGAGGCATAGAGTATCCACAGAGCTACAGGAATAATAATTAGAGCAGGCTTCTCCTCAGAAACCATTCAAGCAAGAAGAACATGGGGTAAATTATTTAAGCTAAAATTATCCCAGTGTATGATCCCTTTAAAGTAAAGAAGAAAAATTAATTTTCAGGCAAACAAAAATGGTGAGAATTCATTTTAAAAGCACTGCTTTAAAAAATGTTAAAAATAAACCTACCAATCTTGGGGAGAAGGAAAATGAGATTGGTCAAACACTTTAATCTACATTAAGAATGGAATAACATCAGAGAAGAAATAAAAGCAAAAGAACAATTTTTACTTTCTTAATTTATCTAAAAGATAAATTTTATTTGGGTTGAAAACATTATCAGTGTATTAGTGATTATAGTATATGAATAAGTGAAGGGAAAACAGCAGTTATAATGGATGGAAGGAAAGAATTTAAAATACACTCTTTGCTGGTATCTACATTATATAAGAAGCAGTTTGTTGTTATTTGAAGGGAGAAAGGTTAGCAATGTGCATTTTAAACACTAGGAAAACTACTCATCAAATTTTTAAAAAGATATAACTGAAACTCTAAGCAAATCATAAAATGGAATCACATAAAATGCTTTGTTCAAACATGCAAAGGCAGAAAAAAGAAATAGAACAAAAAACAAATGCAATAAATATAAAACAGTTAAAACATGTTATGCATTGGCCTGCAAACCCAAAGGTCACTGGTTTGATTCCCAGCCAGGGCACATAACCAGGTTGCAAGCCAGGTCTCCAGCCAGGTCTATAGCTGGAGGTAGGTAAAAGGCAACCATACACTGACATTTCTTGCCCTCTCTGCCTCCCTTCTTTCACCTCTCTCTAAAAATAATAAATAAAATCTTTAAAAAACCAAAAACATGTTACATATTAATCCAATTATATAATAATTTTATGAAAAAGTTTAGAATGAGTAAAAAAGTATATATATATATATATGTGTGTGTGTGTGTGTGTGTGTGTGTGTGTGTATGTGTGTGTGTGTGTGTATATATATATATATATATATATGTATACATATATATACACATATATATACATATATATACATACATATATATACATATATATACATATATATATATATATATAATCCCACTTTGACTAAAAAGACTAAGGCTAAATGTGAAGAGTTGGAGGAAGATACATCTTTTTAATACTATTCAAAAAAGCAAGAATAGCCCTGGCTGGTAGCGCAGTGGATAAGGCACTACCTCTATCCCTTCCCCTCTTTCTAAAAATAATGAAATAAAATCTTTAAAAAAAAAAGCAAGAATATCTTTACTAAGGTACAAAGCAGGCTTCAGAACAATGGAAACTCTAAGGGATGAAAAGGGACTTTAGAGGGGGACAGAGGGGAGCAAAAAGGGGATGGATGTAATACAACAACAATAAAATTGAAAAAGAAAAAAAAAAAGCCCTGGCTGGTGGTACAGAGGATAAGGCGCCGGCCTGCTAACCCAAAGGTCGCAGGTTCGATTCCCCAGCCAGGGCACATAACCAGGTTACAAGCCAGGTCTTCAGCCAGGTCCTTAGCTGGAGGCAGGTGAAAGGCAACCATACATTGATGCTTCTCTCCCTCTCTGACTCCCTCACTTCCCCTCTCTCTGGAAATAATAAATAAAATCCTTTTTTTTTTAAAAAAAAGGGACTTTACCTAATGATAAAAGAGTCAATTATTTAAGAAGACATAACTATACCTGTATGTACTGTATATATACCTGTATGTATATGTACTATATATGTAATTATATTTGTATACCACCTATGTATTTAATAACTAATCATCAAATATGTGTATGATAATGATAATGTTGCAAAAAAATCATAAATCCAAAGAGAGTTGAACATCTCTTTTTCAGTAAATGATCACAGTGGGCAGAAAATCATCACAGGGTTAGTTGGCCTGAACAGTCCTATCAATCATCTTGATGTAAATGATATTCATAGAATACTACATCCAGCAACAGTGTAATGCACATTTTTCTAAAGCCTGCATGAAAAATTCAGCAAGATAGAATGTATTCTGAGCAATAATGCACATCTTAGCAGTGTTTTAAAGATGGTGCCATATAGAGAGTATTAGGCCACGATGGAATTGAAATATAAATAAATAACAGAAAAATAGCTTTAAAAGTACCATTTGCAGACTAAGCAACAAGTAACACATGGGTCAAAGAAGAACTTGGGAAATATTTTTTATAAACATTTAAACTAAAAGAAAATGAAAACAGGCCTTATTAAAATATGTGGAATGCAGAAAAAGCAGTGCTTAGAAATTTGTATCATGTAAGCATACATTAGAAAATATGAAATGTCAAAACTATCCTGATTTTCCATATTGGGAAACTATAGAGAAAATAAAACAATTTAGTAAGGCAAGCAGAAGAAAATAAATAATAAAAATTAGGGCTCAAATCAATGAAATTTAAACAGGAAACCAATAAATAAAATAATGAAACCCAAATAGTGATTCTTTACTAAAATAAATAAAATTAATAAACTTCTATCAAGGTTAATAAAAGAGAGAGAAGATACAAATAATAGAATGGAAGAGAGGTCACCACTACTAATTCTTTGAACATTAAAATAATAACAAAGAAAGACTGTTAACAATTCTCTGCCCTCAAATTTGATCACTTAAGTAAAATGGATTGATTATTTAAAATACACAAACTCTCTCATATGCCTTTGGGCCTTTTGTATGTCCTCCTGAGAGAGGTGTCTATTCAGGTCTTTTGCCCAATTTTTAATTGGGCTCTCTGTCTCCCTGGTGTTGAATCATGTAAGTTCTTTATATATTTTGGATATCAAATCCTTGTCTGAGGTATCATTGGCAAATATGTTTTCCCATACAGTTGGTTCCCTTTTAATTTTGCTGGTGTTTTCTTTAGCTGAACAGAAACTTTCCAATTTCATATAGTCTCATTTCTTTATTAGCTCCTTTATTTCCTTTGTCCATGGAGAAGTATTGGTGAAAATATTTCTGAGTAAGGTATCTGAAATTTTACTTTCTGTTTTCCCGAGGATGCCTTTGTTATCACAGCTTATGGTTATAAATCCTTTGTCCATCTTGAGTTTAATCTGGAGTATGATATAAATTGGTGGTCTAGTTTTATTTTTTTGCACTCCTGTCCAGTTCTCCCAACACCACCTATTGAAGAAGCTATTTTCATTCCATTTTATGCTCCTTCCCTTTTGTTGAATATTAATTGACCATGAGTCCTGGGTTTATTTCTGGGCTCTCCATTCTGTTCCATTGATCTATATATCTATTTTTATGCCAGTACCAGATTGTTTTGATTACAGTAGCCTCATAGTATAGTTTGATATCCAGTATTGTGATTCCTCCTACCTTGTTTTTCTTTCTCCAGATTACTGTGGCTATTCATGATTGTTTTTGGCTCCATATAAATTTTTGAAGTATTTTTTCTACATCTATAAAATATGTCATTGGCATTTTCATTGGGATTGCATTGAATCTATAGATTGCTTTGGGTAGTTGAGACATCCATGAACATGGTATATGCTTCCACTTATTTGTATTTTCCTTAATTTCTTTCTTCAGTGTTCTGTAATGTTCTGAGTATAGGTCTTTTACCTCCTTGGTTAAGTTTATTTCAATGTACTTTATTTTTCTTGTTGCTATGGTAAATCAGATTTGTTTTCTAGCTTCTATCTCTGATGATTCATTATTAATATACAATAATGCCTTTGATTTCTGAGTATTGACTTTACATTCAGCTATTTTCCTAAGTTTACTTATTAGGTTGAGTAGGTTTTTCATGGAGTCTATTGGGCTTTGTATGTACATACACTATCATGCCACCTGAAAATAATGACAGTTTTATTTCCTCCATTCTAATTTGGATACATTTGATTCATTTTTCTTATCTGATACTTATGTTGAGAACTTCCAAAATGATGTTGAATAGAAGTGGAGTGATTTGGACAGCCTTGTCTTTTTCCTGATCTTAGGGGGAAAGCTCTTAGTTTCTGCCCATTGAGTATGATGTTGGCCTCAGGTTTCTCATACATAGCCTTTATTATGTTGACGTATGTTCCCTCTATTCCCATTTTGCTGAGGTCTTTTATCATAAATGGTTGCTGTACTTTATCAAATGCTTTTTCAGCATATATTGATATGATCATATGTTTTTTATCTTTCATTTTATGTGGTGTATTACACTTATTGATTTGAAAATGTTGTACCATCCTTGCATCCCTGGGATGATTCCCAGTTGATCACGGTGTATGATCTTTTTAATGTATTACTGGGTCCAGTTTGTCAATATTTTGTTGAGGCTCTATGTTCATCAGCGATATTGCCCTATAATTTTCTTACTTAGTTGTGTCTTGACCTGGTTTTGGGATTAAAATTATATTGGCTTCATAGAAAGAGTTTGAGAGTTTTCTCTCTTCTTGGATTTTCTGGAATAGGTTGAGAAGGATAGGAATTAGTTCTCTAAACATTTGGTAAAATTCACCTGTGTAGCCATCCGGTCCAGGGCTCTTGTGCTTTGGGAGTTTTTTGATTACTGCTTCAGTTTCACTAGTTGTAATTGGTCTATTCGGGCTTTCTGCTTCTTCTAGTTTCAGTTTTGGTAGATTTTACATTTCCAAAAATTTGTTCATTTCGCTAAGGTTGTCAAGCTTCCTGTCATAGTTATTTGTAGTAATTTCTTACAATCCCTTGTATTTCTGAGGTATCGGTTGTGATTTCTCCTTTGTCATTTCTAATTTTGTTATTTTGGTTTTCTCTCTTTTTTCTTACTGAGCCTGGTTAAAGGCTTATGAAAGAATGTTCAACATCATTAGCCATCAGAGAGATGCAACTTAAAACCACAATTACCAACTCACACCAGTCAGAATGGCTATCATTAACAAATCAACAAACAACAAGTGCTGGTGAGGATGCGGAGAAAAGGGAACCTTGGTGTACTGTTGTTGGGAAGGATGGTGGGAAGGAAGACTGGTGAAGCCACTATGAAAAACAGTATGGAATTTCCTCAAAAAAATAAAAATGGAACTGCCTTTTGACCCAGTGATTCTATTGCTAGGATTATACCTGAAGAACCCTGAAACACCAATTCAGAAGAACCTATGTACCCCTATGTTCATAGCGGTGCTATTTACGATAGTCAAGTGCTAGAAGCAGCCTAAATTCTCACCAGTGGATGAATGGGTAAAAAAACTTTGGTACATTTACACAATGGAATACTACACAGCAGAAAGAAAGAAGAAACTCCTACCTTTTGCAACAACATGGATGGAACTGGAGAGCATTATGCTTAGTGAAATAAGCCAATCAGTGAAAGACAAATACCATGTGATCTCACCCAATACAGGAGACTAATGGACAAGACAAACAAGCAAAATAGAACCAGAAACACAAAAACAAGGGACAGACTTTCAGTGTGCAGAGGGGAAGGGGAGGGAGAGGGGGGAGAAAGAGGCAAAGAAGGGGAACCATTTAGTCAAGGAACTAGCATTTATGGCCCATGGACATGGACAACATGTAGAATGGGGAGAGGGATGGGGAGGAGGGAAAGGGAAGAGCAGGAGAAGAAATGGGATGAATATAATACAACAACAAAATAAAATTTAAGAAAAGTAAACCTTTAAAAAAATAAAAATAAAAATATTGTAATAAAAACTAATAATAAATAAAATACTCAAACTAAAAACTCACAAGGAGAAGCATAATTTCAATAGACTTATTTTTATTAAAGAATATGAACATATAATAATACTCTCCAAAAAGGAAAAAAAAAAAAAAAAAAACCCAAGTGATTTCACTGGTGCATTCTATCAATACCTATTTTCTACAATCTCTTCTTAAAAACTGAAATAGAGGGCACTCTTTCTAATTGTGTTATGAGACCAACATCACCTTAAAATGAAAATTGGAGAGAGGTAAAAAGAAACTGTTAACTCCTAAAAATACTTAGCTATTTCTTAAATACATATTACTAAATTTAAAAATTGAGCTACAAAAAAATGTCTTCATAAATTTAGAAGAAGCATTAGTATTGGTTATGTACATATCTAACAAAAAGCAAAGCAAAGTAATTAAGAGGTGCTGGTTCTTGAGACTTTAAAATGAAGTTTGGATGTTGTTTTCTGTTCCCTGTTAATTACTGGGGTTTGGAGATAGGAGGACAAAGGGAAACTCAGACCACTTGGCCATAGGTAAATGAAAGGGAATAGAACTGATATAAAAACTTGTTATGATATACAGGAACTATGCATATTTCTCATCTAACAAGAAATAATCTCTTTTTGTTTTATCTGGTTGTACCTGGTTTGGGTTTGTTGTTGATACAATGCTAACATTAAATTTGACAGTGCATTTTCCTAAAGATACTTTGGAGTGGCAATAACTTTATTCTTGTAGCCAAACGAGGATCAAATGTCAGTTAAGTTCTATTACCGAGAAACTAAGTGTAGTCATTTTATTCTTCATCTGTGAAATCGTATTCTGCCTTCCAGGCAAGTAAAGTGAAAGAGAAGCATTATCAAGGATATTGGTATGGCTAACTCTGTGGTTCAACAGTTCCTCTAAACTAGGAAGTTAGATCATGGGGAAAAGTGGATAGCAAGGCAGGTGAGGTGGGATGGGGTGGGGAAGGGGTAGTTCAAACAAGTCACAAAAAGAAATAAGCAAATGAGAGCAGTGCTTAAAACCAGACCACAGTGCTACTTAAGGATTCAACCCTGGAATTTCCAGGAAAGCCTTCAGAACCAGAGAATAATATCCAGAGTCCTCTCCTGCCACTTTGGTGACTATGCTGGGGAAAAACCTATAGACCTGGGTTCTCTAGAGGAGGAAAATTAGACTATTGATTTATAAACTCTATTTAAAGATTCCACTTACATAATATGGAGTACAGAAGAGCCAAAGTATATCCTGATGACTTGAATTATGAGCTTTAGCTATTGCTTGGCTCTCAGTTAATATCCTAATTTACCATTCTGACTATTTTTCAGATGATCCTGTGAAGTAGTACCAATGAATCATATAGGATAGGCAGTGATGAAAGGCAAAGCTTATATATTATATAAAACTAAAGTTCAAAATTTTATAATTTTAAGACAGCTGCCTGAATATGACCAGAAGCAGATTGCAGCTGCTGGCCTGATATTTCACAATTTAGTATGCTCATTTAAATATATCTAAGGTAAACTTGGGTGAAATTTATTCAAGGACACTGGAAATGGAACTTGAATAACCTTTAAACATGTGTGTTTGGGTGTGAATTTGTGGCTCAATATTACCTATAATGACCATGCAGAGTTACACAAAGGACATTTATGGGAAAATTATGGTACACACAGAGAGTCCTAGAGTGCAAGCAGCAATTTGAATCCAGATGATCTTCTCCAACTGCATTAAGCTGATATGAAATCATGGATATGATGGTTTTGAAGGTCAGCAGCTATGAGTACTTAAGAACCAAGCTAAAAGGTGAAATTATACACACTCTGTTAAGGCTTAGTTTTAGGAGGTCATCACTAGTTAATATGGCTATTATTATTGCTTTCTAACAACCCAGATACTAGAAATTTTAAAAGGCTGTCTTCACTGTGCTACTATTGCTTGGCATCAGACAAATAGAGATCAAAACCATATTGCCTTATAAGAATTAGGAGGTGGGATAATAAAACAACAGATAGCTGGACACTGGTATCTATAAAGAACTGAGTCATGATACCTAATATATAGCTATCCTCACCAAATGGAATCTGGCTTCACTGAATACTGATCTCTAGTCACAATCTATCATTAGGATTATGTGGTAAATTTTTACTGAGGTACGGCAAGTCAAATTTTAACCCTTTTGCTTCAACTATACATTATTGAAATAAATTTTCTGTCATTTTATGACAGAATTAAGTGAAAAGTGAAGTCTTACTGACATTTTCAAGATAAGACATATGGATAAGTTTATTTGAAACTTGCATTATGGAGAGCTTTAAATACCTGTGGAAAACATTTGTCCATAAAAATAAATATGCACTAAGAACAGTATGTTTAAAATATTCAAATAATTATGGCTAATTGTTTGAATAATTAAGAAAAAAGTAACAAATGACCTAGTAAATCAATAGCAAAGACCAGTATAGAAATCTAATCATGATTAACATGGTTTGTAGAGGAAATTTTACTGCACATTGGGTTGCTCATTCCCAGTGTTTGCAAGAGACTTTGCAGGGTTGCTCTTTTGTATATTTTGCAGAAATCACTGTATAAGAAATAATAAAATACATAATTATATAGAAAAGCCATATTGACAAGGAATAAACTGTGTTAAATGGCAGGTCTTAATTCCATTCCTGTCTTTTAGAAGGATGCCATGAGAAAGATGGCCAATGATTCTATCAAATTTCTTTATTAGTATAATAATGCCAGATCCCTGACTAATAAGACAATGGTGTTTTGTTTTATTTTAAAGATTTTATTTATCACTTTCAGAGAGAGAGGCAGAGAGAGAGAGAGAGAGAGACATCAATGTATGGTTGCCTTTTACCTGCCCCCAGCTACAGAACTGGCTGGAGACCTGGCTTGCAACCTGGTTATGTTCCCTGGCTGGGAATCGAACCAGTAACCTTTGGGTTCACAGGCCAGTGCTTTATCCATTGTGCCACCAGCCAGGGCTGACAATGGTGTTTTTTAAGTAATGCTTAGAGATTTCATATATTGTTTTGGTCTCAGAGCACAGCTGATGCTTCAAGAAAGAAAGTGGGAAATCACATTGGTAATTCAAAACACTTTTTACTTTGCCTGCACCTTGTGGTTCCTGTGTCCTTGAAATTACTAGTAAAGTTTAAATTTGAGTATATTTGAACATATTCTTTGTTTTAATTAATTTGTTTTGACAATCTGATCTTTAATAATAAATTAGGAAGATTTCTATGTAGTTATGTATATTAAATTCCTCCACACAATGGAGTTGTAAGATTAAAGACTAACATTAGATAAGTTTTGATGAGGACACTGCATGTATTGAAGAATATGTACTGTTCTGACTCTCCAGGATAATTTAGAGGTTTGAAATGCACAGGGAGATAAACAGGTCCTTAGGATGAGATTAACAGTATTAGTAAAAGGAAATCACAAGTAGAAAACAATTAATTCTCAATGGAATTGGAAAATGCCCAATAGAGAACTGTAGGGACAAAATCAGTATGTGAATTAATCTAGAGAATGAGAGGTTTTAATACACTATGATTGACCGCTCTACACTCACAGAAGTACTTAATTGAGTTTTAGCAAAATGCTCTACATTGGATTATATATGTAGGTTACTGTGGCAACAGAATACATTCACTAACACTGATGTGAGTTTATATCCATAAAGAATGGACAGGAAAATGTTTAATATATATTGATATCATGTATTATGCAAGAAAGTTTTTCAAAATTCATGTTATAAAATTGATTATATTAACTATAATATTAATTACAACAAAAATATTCCAAGTGTGATTATGTGCATTCATTTTCATTTATTTTTTTATATAGTCACTTTCTTATTCTTAAAGAATAAACTATAGAAAAAAACTATCTCAAACATTTGTGCACTTTGCTTTAAATAACAATTGATATATACACAACCACAATGCAGAGTATAGCACTCACGTAATAGTGCTATCATCCATGTTGTTAATGTCCTTATTTATACCTGTGAACCTTACCATTATGATATATACAGACTGGAATTCCAATAACCAGCACTAAAGTTTCTTTGGTTTTACTTTGCTCCTGTGGGCTGAAATAGATGTGCCAGGGAAAACCCTCAGTCAAAATGGCAAGGAATCAGCTGATAAATAACAGTCCTACAATTTCTCATGTGAAATAACGGAAGCATGGGGACAAGTCTGTTGAGATATTTTTCAGCAATCAGACTACCAAAATATTAACTCTGACATCAAATAGAGCCATGTATATTAAATGGTTATTTATAAAGCTTTTGTTTTGAATGCATGTATATGCACACACATAAGCACAAACAGCCACACACAATATTCATAGTGTTACATTGCTTGCTTTTACTATCTTGCCAAAATGTTTGGCCTTAAAAATGCTAATATTGACTATTTATTGGCAGTAGCACAAGATCAGAAAACATTAAATTTCTCATGGTGAAGAACAGGAACAATTTATAGTGAAGACTGACAAACAAATTTTAGATAACTTTAAAGTATATGTATAGTCAAGGATTTCTTCTTACATAAATGTGGCTACAATTTATGTGTTCCTTCTTATATATAATTCAATGCATTGGTTTTCTGGGGATTTATGCCTTGTGATATTGTGTGTTTAACTTCTCATACATTCCCTTTGATTTTTAAAAATTAATAACTTTTAGTAGTTTAAACAAAACATGTAGCATAAGAAAAATTTTAATAAACATTATTTTTTCTCATATCTTTCACATTCTTTTCATCTCCAAACAAGAAAATATTTTTCTGAATTTTCATTTTAACACTTCTTACTTGTCTTATTTAATTACACATGGGTGAGTCATCAAAAGATACTTTATTTAGCTTGCATAACAGAACATTTATATAAAACTTAGGTATATTCTGTAACTTTACTTTAAACTTAGTATTATACTTTTTGAACTTAGATGATGATTTTTAGTTCATTCACTTTGATTTATAACATTTAAATTTAAACTTATTATATTCATTATGACTAAAGAACTTTAGTTAAACTGGAATTAAAATGCAGGTGAATATTTTGCTATTATACATATGCATAAAATGTAAAATTTCTGGGTGTTAGTTGGTAAGCAATTTTAACTCTACTAGATATTGTGTTGAGTTTTTAGCAGACACTTAAGAAAATATCAGATAGTGGTGCAACATATGAGTTAAAAATTCTTCCAAGCAGTATGTATAATACATTCTAAAACCATGGAGGTGAGTTTGAAATGTTGGATGAAAGACAAAAGGTTAAACAAAGCCATGGCTGGTGGCTCAGTGGATAGGTACCAGCCTTCGAACCCAAAGGCTGCTAGCTCAATTCCCCAGTCAGGGCACATATCCAGGCTGAAAGCCAGGTCTCCAGACAGTCCATAGCTGGAGGCAGGTGAAAGCCAGCCATACATTGATGTTTCTCTCCCTTTCTTCCTCCCCACCTGCCCTTCTCTCTAAAAATAATCAATAAAATCTTTTTTAAAAAATGGCTAAACATTTGAAGGCGCCGGCCTGTGAACCCAAAGGTCGCAGGTTCGATTCCCCAGCCAGGGCCCATAACCAGGTTGCAAACCAGGTCTCCAGTTAGGTCTGTGGCTGGAGGCAGGTGAAATGCAACCGTACACTGATGTCTAGCTCCCTCTCTGCCTCTCTCCCATTCCCTCTTTCTAAAAATAATGAAATAAAATTTTAAAAAAAAGGCTAAACATTTGGGAACAAATCATATGGAAAGATGGGAGAAATAGTAAGTCATTTCAGACTTTACTAAAAATTCTAATTTTTTTTTCACTTCAGTCAGAAGCTACTGATTTTATCATCATAAAATGTGTGCATTGCATGGTTGAATTCTTTTTTTTTTTTTTTTTTAAATATCACTTAAACTCCTATGTGGAGGACTGAATGGGAGATAAATTGAATGTGTATAGAGCAAGTGGCTAAAATGGTATATCAAACAAGGAATGCTTAAAAAAAAACCCTACATTTTGATAATATGAATGAAAAGAAGTGGACAAATAGATATGTTAATGGGGAAATAATTCAAGCAGATAAGAAGTGAAGGATAGGTAAAAGGAGTTGCCATTGAAAATGTTTAGTGTCCTGGCTCAAGCATGTACTCAAGTGCTGACAGAATTTGTTGAAATAGGGAACTGTGAAAAAAGTAAGTTGGAGAAAAGGTGTGAATAATGATTTAACTTCTGTTTTGAACACAGTATGCTGAGGCCCTCTGATTCCAAATGGAAATTATGAGTATGCACTTAGATATATAAATCTAAAAGAAGAAAGGTGAAGATTGGAAATAGAGGATTGTGTGTAAACACATATTAATTTTAATAATCACCTAGGGAGTAGATTCAATTACCTTGAGAAAGTATCTATGATGATAAGGGAAAAAATGGCCAACTCTATTATTTGACAATGATGACCTTACGTAAGAAAAGACAACAAGAGAGACATAAAGGGGTCTTCAAGACAGGTTAGATGAGAACCAGGCCTATCTTGTCACTTTGCACAAGGAAGGAGTGTGCTTGAACACAGAGTAGTCTACTGTGCTGAAGGATGGTTTGCATTAAAGTAGGTTAGAAAATAGTCTACCTATAATGACATTTACATTACTGATATTTTTTGGAACATTACTTATAAGATAGAGATAACCTTGATTAAGAAAATTCCTGGTTTTTCTGTGTGAAGCTTTCATTGTGTCCATTAAAGGCAATGATTTCTGAACACAAAAGTCAGAGGTAATTCAGAATACTATATTTATTTTACTTAATAACAAGCATACTACCAAAACAGATGAACCTGTACCACCAAAACCACAAAACCAGCACCTCTGGGCCTTAATTTGTTTCACCTTTTTTTGTTGTTGTTGTTCCCTAGGGAAAAACTCCAAAGAGAATTGGAACTTCAACAGAACAAAACAAGCTGCTGAATTTGAATATTCGCCAAAAAGTATTATCATACATCATACAAGCCTTATAGTGTTACTTTTTCCATAAAATCTATTTCCAGTAGAATTCATGAAGAATGGTTCGAGTTGAAGATAAAGATTTCTTTCAGAAGGTTAGATTGTGTATTTGATGATACATAAAAGGAATCTTTTTAATAAACTAGGTAAATAATTTGGGATATATTGTTTTTTCAGCTATCCCTGGGGCATAATTTTAGTGGATGATTATAAGCAAATGAATATTATCTTATGATTTTCACATGAACACCAGAAGCTTTTCTGTTAGCTCCAAATTGCTATTTATTCTCTAATGATCTTTTATAGAATCATATCAGCTTGAAGGGAAAATTCAGGGATCCTCAATGATAGCTAGCATTTTGTTTTCTTCCTTTTAAAAAAACTTGCATATCTAAAAATGACCTATTTAATAGAATTAGTTAATTAGTTGCTATATTGTGATAATAGTGGGGGAAAAGTGAGTGTACCCTTTTCCATCTCTCCCCAGTTTCAAGAACTTGTATTGAACTATTTTTTGCCATCATCCCACCCAAAAAGAATTTTACACTTTTTAATCACAAACATGTCATTGTGCCCTGTGGATTATCTCTACCCTAACTATTACAAATCTTTTCTCTTTAAAATTATCTAAGATAAAATTTCAACCAATTTTCACAGTTCTTAAATGCAACACTTCAACCCAGTACAGAAATTAATCTCATGGCTTCAATTATAATCCCTACTCTTTCTTCTGGTGTCAATGTAGTTTTTATTTTATTTTTTGGTAAATTCTTTTTAACACTTCTTTCTATTTGGACCTATAGCACAGGATTAAGATGTGCAATTCTTAAATCCTCAACACTTTCTAGTGTTCTATCCCATATCCCTTTGTTAAACCCTCTTCTTAAAAAATCTTAGCACAAAAGAATTTTGTACCATCATTGTGTTTATGTGCTTGGGTTCTTAAAAATGCAAAAACTTTCTTATGAGAACTATAATAAAACTTTTTAATTATATATAATTATATACATAATACATATATACATGTTTATAAAATACTTCATAAAGATATATTTACATATATTATATATATAAATTTTAGTTAGTACAATGTATATTTTCATATTTATGTTACATGCTTCATAAAACGTATTTTTACATATATATAAACACACCAACACACACATGTACACATTTACCTTAGTTTAACTAATAAATATTTATCCAGAGTTTATTCAGCTATTAAATAGCACTTAAAATAGTTAGGAATTGTTATGCATTAAGTTACCACATTAATGAAATAGCAGGCTATATACATCCTGAAATATGCACTTGTTTATGAGCATCAGTAGGTGCCCATATCAAATACAAATTTCTCAAAATATTTATTAGTCAATATCTTTAGTTTACAAAGTAGTGAGATATTTTGAACTTTGTTCACTGATACTTTTCTTAACTTATATTCATAGTCAAATTTCAATTACACCTCAAATATATAACAATAAAATTGCAATGAACAGAGCCCTGGCTGGTGGCACAGTGGATAAGGCACCAGCCTGTGAACCCAAAGGTCGCTGGTTTGATTCTCAGCCAGGGCAACATAACCAGGTTGCAAACCAGGTCTCCAGCCAGTTCCACTGCTGGAGGCAGGTGAAAGGCAACCATATATGTTTCTCTCCCTCTCTGCCTCTCTCTCTTCCCCTCTCTCTAAAGAATAATAAATAAAATATTTTTAAAAAGATTGCAATGAACATAGTATTAGCTCATTTCTGTGAAAAACTGCTTAGAAAAAAAATATATAAGTTAAAATACCCAATAAAGTAAAACTACATGGTACTTTCATTCAACATCTTATTTTGGCCACTTAGAGAAGGAATTCCAGAAGCTACAGTCTTCAATTTTTAACATAGTGGGTTTATTCCACCTTTTGGGCTCTGTCATAAAGTAGATTTTGGTTCTGTGATAAAGTAGACTTAACTTGATCAGAAAGTATTCCCCACATTGTTCTTGCACATTTAGCTGTGTGTTTCTGTGGCCTGAATGCTTTGTCTCAGGGTTATCTTTCCCAGTTATCTACTTCTATTGTGCTATTATATCCCAGATTTCTTGTTTTCTTTTATAATTCTTTAATTCATTGTATCTTGTTGTTTCTAACAAGTAGTTCATTTTTATAACTTGCCAGGGGTTGCCACATTACGGAAACTGGACAGGGTGTGGATCCTTAGAGGGACTGATTTCAAGATCTTGCTCTGACATTATGCAGTTTCTATATGTGACCCTCTCAAAGTTTCCCTTAGTAACAACATGAAAGTAGTAGCTCTAGAGCATTATTTATCCATCATTAATGATGGATGCCAGAAAGAGGGGCTGGTCCTCCATTCCTGTCTGTATAAGGCTGGCCCTTCTGCTGGAATCTGCCAACTAGCTAGCCTTGAAGTTAATCTTATCCCAGAGCCCTGGACAACTGAGCCTGGAAGTGGCCCCGAAAGTGGCCCTGAGCAGGCAGATGTCACCCTTGGGCAGACTCCCTGTTTGTCCTAGTGTGTATAGAGCTTTCTTTGTTTCAAGGTGTATATACAATGCCCCTGCTGTAAGCTAGTGAGTGCTGCTGCTGTACAGGGTGGACAAACCATGCCTGGATTGCTGACACCCTCGCCCAAGCTGCCCAGTCACCTGCAAAGGAGAGTGAGTGCAGGGCACCCAGACTCTCAGTGGTCATTAACCTAAGTGCAGCTGTGATAAGGGTGGGACACCTGTGTGTAGGGACACTAACACCCTCACTGCCCAGCCTATGTGGTCATAAGCCTGCCACCTGCAATAAAACATGTCACATCTCTTCAAGGCTCCAAGTATGTCCTTCACCAGACCAAGGGCTGCCCACTATCAGAATCTGCTGGTCCAAAGCTGAAAGCTCCAGGACCTGTCAATGGATAACTAAATAAAATAAAATCAATAATTGATACCTGATAAAATATTTTGGATTTTAAATCTGCCAAATTTCATATTTCAGGGCCAGCATTATAGATACCAAGTAATGTAAATTTAATTGGATTATGGAAACAGATTTAATTTATGGAGATTCAGTTAGTCAAATATTATATCAAGAGTTTATTAATATATTTAAGTCATGATTATTCCTATAATATACTTAAAGATATGAATGTTTACATAAGCAAGTTGCCCAGTTGTTCTACTTCCATACTCCGCCAATATTTTGCTAACAGCTTTCAGCTCTGTAAAGTATTTCGTTGTAAGTGCAACTGCCATGAAGAGCACAGCTTCTTCTGATTAGCATATTATTTTGGATTCTCAGTGTAAACATAATTGGCCATTAGTATTAGCTTATATAGATCTGTATAGTGGTGTGTTTAGAAGTGAAGGTTGCCTCAGCATTGAGGTTATTTGGTTAGATGTGAAAAATTGAGAGTGTTAATTCTTTGTTGTTTTGCATATATTTAATCTAAACTTAAGAACATATAACTATTATTTTTTAATCCAAGTCAAACAACTATTTTTAAAAGTCATGCAATTTTTAAAATGAGCCTGATAGCTACAGACCGTGCTTTTCCAAAACCTACTATATTTTTTTCAACATGAGAGATATCTCTATTAAAAGAGATTGTTATGGTTTTCTTCAAGTAAATACCATCTTGATAAATGTCATAATTGAGAAAACTTTGTTTTAAAAATGCACAAAATATGTTTCTAATAAAAGTATCCCATAAATTGACCATCCATGCTTAACATAGTTATGGTAATCTCATTATTTGCATATTTTCATCAGGATTTAGTGGAATTGCATGCCATTTAATAGACTTTGCACCAACAGTTCTTAGTGGTAACACAGCTGGATTCATTTTTCAGGATGAAAGATCACTATTAACTTGCGCTGCTGGTGAGGCTGAAAAATACTCAGATATAAGTTTTAAATTGGCTGCAAGGGTAGACATTTCTTTGCAAACCCTGGGTAGTATATTAAGTAAAACTGAAGTATTTAATTTTAATTAGAATATTGAATTAGATTCTAAGTCAAATCCAGGACAGAGTTACAAAAGAGGCTCATTGTAGTTTAAAGTGCTAAAATGAATGTACTACAACCCAAACAGAACATTTATGGAATTCCAACTACAAAGCAAGAATGGAAAGTAACTGATAAGAGATGCTAAAAATTGCCCCGTAGGCAGAAAAATCTGAATTGTAATGCTTCAAGAAGAATGCACATGGGCAGTTGGATCATAATTTTCCATATAAATGTAATTATAAAAGTTTAACCTTGATAGTAAAAGAGTTTTCTTTAAGTAACCTTAGTCATATCATCTATATTATGGTTAATATCCTTGATTAACACAATAATCTAATTGTAAATCTAATTGTATTGGACAATTCTCATAATTCTTGTTCCCTGGTGCTGGTGGTACTTTTCCTACTGCTCAACCAATTTCAAGATAACCCAACAATTCTTTTCATTTGAACTAGAACAAGGTAAATCCTGCTTTCTACACTTATGCTTCTTTAAGACAGGGAAGTAGGATACCTAGGGTCACCCACCTAGGACTAACTTGAAAGTTCACAGCCATCTCTAAAGATCCCTTGACTGATGTAGAATGGAGGCCAATGGGTGTATCATTCTAAGAAGCTCATTGCGTTACTCAGCAGGTTCCATGGAATGGAACGCTGGCCTCAGAGCAGTTGGTAATTACCACAAAGCATTGCTGAACTGATTCTTTAGCCTTTCTTGTTTTATATCCTCTGCCACTTATAACTGCTTCCTGTAATCATTTTCTGAGTAAACTAGTTGTATTCAAGCTTATATTGCAGAGTAAATTTACAGAAACCCCAGGTTAAAATATATTTCAAAAAATAAACATATTATTAACTTTATAACTACAACCATTGCTGATGCTTAGAATTTGTGATTAAAAGCTTTAAATATGTAGGCAATGAGTATATTTTATCTGAATAGCCCTACTTTTACATTTATTAAATTTATAAATAATTGAAGTTTTTGTGTAATGGAAATTGTCATGGTCATAGTTCATTATATGGTTATCAGATTAAGGAGTGCATATTCTTGGGAAAGTCATTACAAATAAAAGATAGTTGCCAAAATTGAATTTCTACACAATTAATGTGGTAACATGGATATGCTACAAAGCACTCCCTTTGGTTGATAAAAATGAGAATAGTGGAGATGAGTCTGAGATGAGTCTCTGTGATGGGAACCTCCGACCGGCAGAGATCCTCTGGTGCAGTGGATGAAATGAATACTTCCCAGGCAGCTTGAGCTAGAGAGGAGAAGGCTGGCTAGTGTTTGGGAGATCAAAGCCTCAACTGCTCATCCCCAAGATCTTTTTTTGAATGAAGTAAATTTAAGGGCTTGTAGCTTTTCAATCAACACTAAACAGTGCTAGTTACAGGAAAATAGATATTATTCAATAATAACAAATGAAGGAGCA
This sequence comes from Noctilio leporinus, assembly GCA_004026585.1. NCBI lineage: Eukaryota > Metazoa > Chordata > Mammalia > Chiroptera > Noctilionidae > Noctilio > Noctilio leporinus. The sequence goes on along the minus strand of PVIW01006032.1, from coordinate 51,366 downwards.
CTGAGATCTCACTCAGATCAGGATGTGCATTCAAATTTTTAAAACCTCTGCTGTTGGCACAATAGAAAGATTAAGCAAGGTGAAAGAATAAGCCAGGCTTCAAGGGGGCTAAAGTATTTTCTCATGGCCTGGTTCCCACCAGGACCCACTGGCTATAGCATCCAGGCATGTATGCACCCAGCTTTCCTGGTTTTCTGATCAGGGCTTACAGGCTTCATTTCTGTCACCTGACCTGCATGGGGCTCCAAGCCTTGATGCTTTACCAGGAGGACCCCAACATCCCAGTTTCATTATGCTGCTTCTGAAATCGAAGCCTATCCTTTCTGGTTTGTGTTTCTGTGGTTGTGATTGTGAGTGTGGTTACTAATACTTCTGATGTTGCCAGGCAGGTTTATAGGTATACAGTTTTTGTATGTGACCTATTTTGTTTGTAGTGCTTATTGAAAAATGGCAATGCTCAAAGTGTTGCAACATACACTGTTCAAATGTTTGATAAGAATGATATTAAGATAATATAAAGGAAACCAAGTTAAGTAATGTACCCATCCCTATTGGTAGAAAACAACTGGTGGAGATTTTAACCAATGCTCACTACTTCAAAAGCAAGAGATCTTCCCTCAGCTCTTGCATAAGTTAGGTGTTCAGGTAATAATTCTCAAATTACATATGATTTTTCAGAGCCATTTGTTCTTTTGAGAACTGGAGTCTTGGCTCAGAGTTATCTTTCACAATAGCTAATAGATAAATATTTATATCAGGAAATTCTGGATCAGTTGTGTGAAAATTGATCATTTGTTGACATTTACATTGCTCTGTTTTAATACTACTCAAATTTAATATAAATATAAAAGTCATAATGGTATCATATATTTCACCATAGGCTTGTAATCATTAACTTTTACTAATAGTTCCTATCAGTCTTATAACTAAAATTTCAGTTGATATCAGAAATTATGAAATATTTATCATTAGTTTTTAAAGAGGTTATTTATTTATTTTTAGAGAGAGGGGAAGAGAGGGAGAAAGAGAGAGAGAGAAACATCAATGTATGTTGCCTCTCATGTGCCTCCAACTGAGCCTGCAGCCCAGGCATGTGCCCTAACTGGGAATCGAACCAGTGACCTTTGGGTTCGCTCAATCCACTGAGCCACACCAGCCAGGGCACATTTATTTTTATTTTTTTTATGTGAAAATAGTTTGACCACTCTTTCCAGTCAATCTCATTAGTTTCTTCTGGCATCAGATCTTCACAATTAACAGCCTTGGCAACTGTTCTCACTCTCTTTATTCTTGGTCTAACTTTTCCAAACTGATTGATGCTCCAGAGGATACTATGCATGAAAATGTAATTTGAAAGACACCCTTATAATTGGGCAACATGATGACTCATAGGTTATCTGAGTTTTGGAGCTTTATTCTGGAATACTCACTTATGAGTTGGTGATTCTGGACAAACCACATGCTAACTAATGCTACCAACTTTATAGTAAGGGAGTTAGAACAAGACTTGAAGTTTTATTTTAATGTGATCTAATTTAAATTATATCTAACAACATATTGATGAAGTTTCATACATAGGGATAATAACTCTATATTTATTCCTGTTTTATATCATTGATAGATTTTGTTGAGAATATGTGAGTGGAATAAATAACTGTGGTAGTAATGTAACTTACTTATTTTGTGTTTTGGACTTTTTTAGCTTTGGAGGTTTTATGAGGAATAACTTTGTCAAGATATTTACTCTCACTATTTTTAAGACACTGGAGTAGTTTTCTATTACTATTTCCCTCTACTTTTAAAAGATTTTATTCATTATTTTTAGAGAGAAGGGTAGGGAGGGAGGAAGAAAGGGAGCAAAACATCAATGTATGGTTGTCTTTCACCTGCTTCCTGCTACGGACCAGGCTGGAGACCTGGCTTGCAACCTGGTTACATGCCCTGGCTGAGAATAGAACCAGTGACCTTCGGGTTTGCAGACCTATCCACTGAGCCACCAGTCAGGACTTACTTTTTCCCTGTTAAAACCAACCTGAATGAGATCATGATTTTAATACCAAGTCATTGCGTTTAATGCTATTTAGAGATGACATCTGGAAGTTAGACAGGACATTTGTTGACATAAGAAAAGTTTGATAAATATTCACATAGAAATTCCTACTGAGAGGCAAAATAGAAAAGATCAAAGTTAGAAGCTTTACCTTTAAATTAAAAAAATCAGAAAAATTGGCAGATAAAATGGTAGTTTGTGGCAGACTAACTTGAAACCCAAAATATTATTTGATGAGAAACTACTTAGTTAGAGATTTATTAATATGATACTAAACTTGGCCAAGCCCCTGAGTTTCATAAAACGTGAACTGTTAATAATATAACCCTATGCATGGAGTTTTCCCACTTCCAAAGTTTATGTTCTAATTAATTGAGTTATACCTTTACCTCTGTAAGACTCAATTTTCTCATCACTTACCAGGAAATATTAATAGTATCACTTTTACAAACTTTTTGAGAGAAATGCATAATGCATTTAAAGTTCTCTGAAGGAATCTGGCATGTAGTAAGTACTTCACAGGTGAAGTGGACACTGGCACATGCCCAAGGATATATATGAGAAAAAGCACAAACATAAATGTGCTAAAATAATGAATTACTTCTATATTCAATGTATATACTGCAGTGATGTGCAGTACTGAAAGTGGTAACATAGATATTTAATTTATTGATATGAAAATATGTTCCTTTTAAATTGTTAACTAAAGTAGGTTAGAAAATATCATTATAAAGATTTCTATTACTGTAAAAATGTATTTGTATATGTTTAGGTATGTATACATGTATAAAAGGAGTTTTAAAGATTATTTATCAACTTTGATCTTGTAATTTATTTTATTTTTTATAATTTATTTTAATTTAGCTACTGATATATGTAAATCTAGTTTCTGCATACCCTTCTCTCTGTGTGTATGTCTATTTGTATATTTACAAATGGTGCTGGCTTTGGCAGCACATATACTAAAATTGTATATTTACAAATGAACATATCTTTAAAATTACAAGGTAGCTACTTGAGTTTATTAAATTTAATATTTTAAAACCCAACATTCTTAGTCTAAATGCTGACACAGGTGTAAAAATCAGAGTGATGAAAGGCAAATATCTCTATAAAGTAGTACAGAAAGATTTAATTTACATATGTACTAACTAGGATAAAGCCCCAGTAAGACTTTTTTCTTTGTGTAAGAAGGCATTCTGTGTAATATGTGAATGCACAGAGAGAAGATGTATATGAATGGCTATGATGCTCAGTCAGGGGATATTTGCTGAAAAATCCAGTCAGAGAACCAAGCTAACAGCAGGCTTCCTGCACAAGAGCAGAGGCCAAACTTCTATAGCTTTGGCAGGTAAAGCATTTCAATGCTAGATGACAGAACTGTTCATAAAACCATCTGTTATTTGCTGATCCATCTGTTGGTCAGCAGAGAGCCATCAGCACCCAAGAAATTCTTTGGTCTGAAAAATAGTACAATTTCCACCTTTTTGACTGGGAAACAGCACTAATGACTTACAGAGTCAGTATTTTATTACAGCAGACCGCAAAATGACAGTATGTACTCATTTTTATTTTAAAATTATGTATGTATAGCCCTGACCACGGTGGCTCAGTGGGCTGGGCATTACCACACACACCGAAAGGTTGTTGGTTTGATTCCCCTTTAGGGATACATGCCTGAGTTGCAGACCATGTTGGGAGTGTGGGAGAGGCCACGGATCATTGTTTCTCTCACATATCTGTTTCTCTCCCTCTCTTTCTCCCCATTCCTTCCTCTCTAAACTAAGAAAATGAACTTTAATAATATCTACAGATCTATGTGCAAAAAGTTATTAAAGACATTGCTTATACATGCATTTATTTGTTAATAAATTCATAATAATGTATGAGAAAATAACATTTTAAGCACTTTGTAAACAATCCTGTGCTGCCCAACTATCAGGTGACATTATTATAGAAAACATTCCAATTTTTGTGGTTGACATAACTCAATAAAATAAACATTGGATCTTCAAAAGTTTCCACATGCCTTAAGAGACTAAAAATGTAAGATGTTCACTACTTTTGTCACTTATAAAATTATAAATGACTTAATTATTAAATAAGGGGGCTCAATTCTTAAAATAAATTGGGGTTTGTACCTATGCATTCTTATAATATTTTTAATAGATTACTTAGTTGCTTTGATTTATAAAGTTGAACTTATGGTACAAAGTTTTTTAAAAAATTAAGATTTTATTTATTTTTATTTTAGAGAGAGGGGGAGGGAGGGAGGCAGAGAGTGAGAGAAATATTAATGTTTGGTTGCCTTTCACCTGCTTCCAGCTACAGATAGGGCTGGGGACCTGGCTTGCGACCTGGTTATGTGCCCTGTCTGGGAATCGAAGCAGCGACCTTTAGGTTCACAGACCGGAGCCTTTCTACTGAGCCACCAGCCAGGGCTAAAAAAAAATTTTAAAGAGTAAACACACACAAGCTAATGCATACATGTAACCAAACGTTTGTATTCTATACCTCTATTTTTCCTCCTTTTCTGCAATTAAAAATATCTAGAAGTGTATTCCAAATAGAGTTGCCTCATTTTTAAAAAATATTATAGTATTCTAATATGTAGTTATACTACAGTTATTTAACCCAGCATTAAAATACTTAGGTATTTTTGAAAATTTTCTGTTATAAAATATGTTGCATTGAATACTTACACAAACAAAAGTTTAAACATCTACAAGCAAATCTGCAAGATTAATTCCTTAAAGTATAAATATTGGTGTATTTCCATTTTGATAGATATTGGCAAATTGTTTTCCACAGAATTTACTCTCCTACTAACAACACAAATTTCTGTACATCAACATAAACAAATTGAGTTGTCAATATTTTGATTTTCATCAATTTGAAAATGACAATTATAATTTTGTAGGCACTTATAAGTATGATTGAGAAGTTTCTCATGTTTAAATTCTATTTTTTCTATCTATAGCTTTCACAATATTTTATAGTGCTTTAGTTGTTGTCATTTTAACCGGTGATTTTAAGAAATATTTATAGGTAAAATAAATCCTTTGTATTATTACTTGCAAGTATTTACTGTCAAGTTCCTTTCCCCTTAATTTTTTAAGTTCAGTCTCATATAAACAAATTTTAAAATTTTATGTAATAAAAATATCAAAAAGTCTTAGTTGTAATCCACTTATGTTCTTTTGTATCAGCTCTTTTTTGTGGAATTTTAACCTCTTCTCAAAACTTTTCTTCTGTTTTATATTTTCCATGGTATCAATACTGGCATCATTGATTCTCCCAAGTCTGGACTCGCTACTACTCATTTTCCTTCTATGCTCTCTTTTACGTCATTAGCGAGTCTTTATTTTCCATTTAGGTTGTAAGGGATCTACAGGTATCCAACTGACCTTATAGGGAGATGATATGACTTGCCTGTTAAACACTGTTTCCTACCTCATGATATTGGAGGTCCTTTTCTTTTTCTATATTTTTTCTCCTTGGAACTGTTGGGCCTTGACTTCCAGGTTGCTTGCATTCATCAGTGCTTGAGCAACTTCAGAGCACTTAAGTAATAATTTGATTATGTACAATTTTATGGAATGTAGAGCATCTCAGAGCTTTACAGATCTAAATAAAATACTTCAAAGTATAATTCTTAACAATCTTTCTATTTCTGGAATGCCTTGCCCACCCAGCATTGGTACAGGGTTTGCAGTGAAAGCAGTATAAAGAGAAATCCCTTTGCACTCTGTGGAGAAAGCTACTTGATTATTTTGTCCTCAGCTTTGTGTCTTTTTTGATACAGAAACGAAGTCAAATTTAGTCCTGTGTTGAGATAACTGTGTCTTGTACACCAAAAATATCTGCAAATTGAGCTCCTGCTTTGAAATTGTAATCAGTAAAAATAATTTCCATTTCCATCTATAATGTGGTTGAGTAGGCAGGGCAGTGCTCTGCTGCAAAAACTAGGAACAATCACAAAAAGCATATTTTAAATGTATCTCTAAGTTGTAAGAAAAATACTGACACTTCATCTGAGACAGGCAAGGAATAAAATTGGAAACTTGAGAAGCCCAAATCCATGGTACCTTCATCTCAAAATATTTACTGCATTTTAATGCCACATAGAGCTTGAGAATTGATTACTGGCCTGGTAGTCTTGGAAAAGTCTCATGCAAATACTCAGTCCTGTGTTTAATATTGATCTCTATTTTGTGCTTAAGTTCATATCAGTTTATCTGCTTTCTATGACATCTTATTTCTATTTTTTAAGACAGAAATTTTAAAAAACAGCTGCATCATTTTGCCTACTTATTTTGTGCCTCTCTCTTAGAGGATATTCTCCATTGAATGAAAATATGTGATACAAAGATTTTGACACTTTGTTATAAATGCATATATAAATTAGGAAAAGCATTTGCAAACTTTCTAATCATAGTGTTTCTTTTTATGGCTGCTACCCAGCCAAGCCTTTTGCATCTGATTTTTGGATTATATGTTTCAAACTCCAGCCATTTCTCTTTCTATATAAATTAGATGGTCAGGTCCACAATTCTCTACCCGTTGGGAGTATTTTCCCTTGCTAACTTCTTGCAGTGGTATTGCTAAGTGGGACGGTCATGCAGTTGCTTCCTCTTTTTGAATTGCAGCTGTATATTAAGTCTGCTCCTCTGTGAGCCAAGCTTGAACTTTCCTTCCTCCATCACTTGGTTATAAACGATTCCCTATATAACTTCATGTGTGAGTTGCCACATTAGTGAATGGCAATAGTATCTACTACACACTACAGATGCTCACTTGTGCCCTCTGTTCCTGTTGATCTTGATGTTCCATAATTACCACTTTTAACTTATAGCAGACTATCCCCTGGCCTGTCCAATCTTAGAATTTGGAGAGTCTGACTAAAGGAGGTCAGGATAAGCAATTGTGGCCACACAGTTATCTGATGCCACATGGTCACTAACTTTCTCTTCACCAAGACTCAGCAATGCTTGCTGTTTTTCCAAAGGTGTGTAATTTTCTGCTTAGTCTTTCTCTGGAAATCTGGAGGTCTGCTTTATGGTGTTCCTGTAGAGGCTTGCTATATACTCTACATGATAATTTTCACACTATTGATTTCTCTTAATATCATAGGATCTATCATGGGTTATAGTTCAAGTTCAGAGCTGCTTGAAATGCAGCTTGTCTCTGTTATAGAACACTCTCCTATCCTGCGCCCCACACAATTCAGACAAACATTATGACAACCAGCATGTAAGTAAAAGTAGTATTATCAGGTGTGGAATACGCTGTGTCCAAAACCCAGAGAGGCCTCTGAGCCATTGTGCTTCCTCCCTCATGATGACAGATGCAAGGTGCAGTAACGCATTCTACTCACATTCATTTCTCTTGGCATGCCCGTAACCGTTCAAACTCTGCACAATGTACAAAAATGTCAGGCTCTTGAATATTTTTATGGTTCATAGCTCACCTTCTGGTGTGCATATGCATACCAAGGCATTAAACTGTGGTATCATATTCTTCCTCCTCTTGTGCAATTAGCATGACATTGTGAATACAATGAATCTAGGTGATATTCTTTGGAATACCCAAGTGGCCAGGGTCTCTCAAGACTATGAAAGATAGTGGGAGAATAAATAAAGCAAAAGAGAGCAAGTTAGAAATGTATATTGTTAATTCCATGTATATTTGTGCAGTTCCGATAATGATAGGAAATAAAAAAGAATTTATCAAATCAATGGTGCAATACAATATATATGGCTATTATTTGCATTACTTTTGGTTGAGTCTGTGGTACTCTTTGATTTACCAGAATCTTTCTGGTTTCTCTAGAGCTGAGGCTGTTGACTTAAATTATATGACAACCAACAGCATGTATCATTTAGCTCTTAAAAACTAGCTAAAATCTTGGGATACAATATGTTTTATTTACTTCTTTGGCCTTTGGAAGGTCAAAAAGTATCAGAAACTTTCATTTGAAAGTATATTTTTGACTATTTTTAAAATTGTATATTTTATTATGGCAAGAACACTTAACATGAGATATTTCCTCTTAAATCTTTAAGTATGTAACTCATTATTTAATATAGACGTATTGCTGCATAGCAGATTTTTAGAATTTATTCATCTTCCTAAATGAAATTTTCTGTCCGCTATTTAGTAGTTTCCAATTTCCCTCACTCCCTAGCTCCTGGCAGCAATCATTCTGTTCTCTGCTCTATGAGATGGATTATTTTACACAGGTACCTCATATGAGTAGAATCATGTCTTTCTATAACTGGCTTACTTTAGTTAGTTTATTAGCCTCCAGGTTCAACCATGTTGCCACACATTGCAGAATTCCCTCCTTTTGTAAGGCTAAATTGCATTCCACTATATGTATGTACCACAGTTTCTTTGTTTATCCATCTATCGATGAACACTTAGGTTGTTTCTATAACTTGGCCTCATACAAATAGTTCTGCAATAAATATTGGAATACTGATAGTATTTTGAGGTCCTCATTTAAGGGTTTAGGATAAATACCCAGAAGTGGGATTGCTGGATCATGTGGAAATTCTATTTTTAATTTTTTAAAGGAATTCTTGTGCTGTTTTTCATAGCAGTTGTATCATTTTGCATTTCTACCAACAATGTTCAAGAATTTTAATTTCTCTACATGCTGGTCAGTATTTGTTATATTTTGCTTTTTTGACAATAGCTACCCTGCAATTTTGATTTTCACTTCCTAAATTTATTATTAATGATGTTGAGCAGTTTTCAGATTCCTGTTGGCCATTTGTATGTCTTCTTCAGAGAAATGTCATGTAAAAGAATGAAACTGGACCCTTAGGTTATACCCTACAAAAAAATCTACTCAAAACAGAATAAATAGTTAAATGCAAGATATTGAACTATAAAGCTCCTGATACAAAAATAACATAGGGAAGCAGCTGCTTGATGCTGTTGTTTGCAATGATTGCATGGATATGACACCAAAATTGCAGGTAATAATAATGAAAAACAAATGTAAACAAAGGTTGCCTCCCTCAAACTAGAAAGTTTCTGCCCAGGAAAAGAAATAACATAGTGAAAAGGCAACCTATGAAATAAAAAATATTTGCAAAACAAACATACATCTGACAAGAGGTTAATCTTTAATATAGTGTATAAAAACCTACTGCAATATTTAAAAGATCTAATAACCTGGGTTAAAGTTATTAGGCCTTTTAAATTGGCTAAGCACTTACATGTAATGATCCATCCCAGAGGCCAAGGACGCAAAATGAGGTTTTTGCCAATTACCAATTATATTTTATTTTGTAATTGTCTACTCAGGGCAGTGTGCAGTGGAAGCACTCTGAAGCCAGAGCCTGGCCATGACTTCTTTTTAACTGACCTCCCCACTCCCAACTTATTCTGAGATACTAATCATAATAATGCTTTGAGCCTTTTGGCATCAATGCTACCTTGGACATTTTGTCCAACAGTCCTTGGAATAGCTGGATTGTCTCTTGCCCTATTATTCTTTTACCTAAGTAAACAAAAGGAGATCATTTTGGGAAAGGAATAGGAGATTGTTATGATCTACAAATACTCCTTTTTCTTGGAGATGAGGCTTTTTATTCAATTATTGGGTTTCAGGTTTTAAAATGGGTTTAAGATCTTTAATTTAGCAAGGGATTATGACTTTTTCTTGGGACACTGCTCTCAGTTTACTGAGCCTTTGTCCTTGATTATTTTTGATGATACAAACTGATTAGCATCCTTGTGGGTTCATCTGATTTGTTTCTTAAAATGCTAATCTCTAATACACATCTCTGTGACCCCTGTAAATCCTTAGTACCTTGCTGCCCTTTACTAACTGTTCCTCTAAACTCACCACTGCTTTTCATAATTATGCTTTTATTGATTCAATTAGTTGAGTGCCACCAATTTACCTTCATAATTTCCAAGTCTTATTAGCCTATTGTTATCAGTGACTCTCATTTTACAATGTTATTTTCTACCTCTAGACATCATCTGTTGATGTGAGAAACCACTGGAATTTTCAATAATGCTTATGCCCTTTCCACCTTGGTAATTCCTTTACCTCTGGCAATTCTGTAGAACAAAACCATTTTGGATCTCCCAGCTTTATGAGAGTAGTATATGTTCACTCTCTCATGGCCACCCTGGACCCTTTATTCTTTTCTTCCACTGACTGCTACAGTATTTCTCTATCACTTAGTGTGTCAATCACTGTTTTATGCACCTAGAAGCTATCCTAGTAATGAGTTCACCCCACCTCCAAAGGTCCTTGTGATGTTAAATTATCTATTTTTTTAAAGATTTTATTTATTATTTGTAGAGAGAGGGGAAGGGAGAGAGAGAGAGGGAGAGAGGGAGAGAGACATCAATGTATGATTGCTCTTCACCTGCCTCCAGCTACAACTGTGGAGGAGACCTGGTTTGCAACCTGGTTATGTGCCCTGACTGGGAATCAAACCAGTGACCTTTAGGTTCGCAGGCTGGTGCCTTATCCACTAAGCCACCAGCCAGGGCAAATTCTCTATTTCAAGAAATTACTTCTAAATCAATAAATGCTTGCTTATCCATCTTTTCATTCCAGATATTTCTTCTTTAGTCACTCTCAAAATCATATTGTGCACACACTGTTCTAGTTCCTGTTGTATATGTGTTAGGCTCTAGAGCTTCTTTGGAGCATACTCCCTTCTATTCCTTTTCAGCCCCAGCACAACCCTGTCTGTGTTGTTTTGACTAAATCCCAGTTTTAGGCTCCCAATCAGTGAGGGTAAACAAAGTAGATTTGGGAGTGTGGGGCATGTGTATCTTGAAAGAGTAAATCTCAGATTTGTTTTCAAGCAAGTGTTGAGTAAAAGCTCATAACGTGGAAGGGTGAGCCACTTATGTTTGCTCAGAGCATTTGTACCAACTTGGCCATTGAAGGTTTTTTGAGCCATTAACTAAGTTGTGTCCATTACACATGTCACCACCTTACTCTTTTTCAAGCAGGACTTTGAATTAGGCATAGCAAACCTGCCTTGGTAGATAATTTAAGCTTTTCTAAAGCTTGGCTATTCTGAAAGATTATGAACTGAACTTTATATTTCCCTCTCATCTGCAGATGAAAATCTATTTGGAAACTGCTAAAATGGCTGACCAGCTTTTACACCGCTTTAATTATTTTCGGCTTTTCATTAGCATTTTCGAAGTCTTAGTCAAGCTCAGTCAATATCCAACTATTTCATTGCTTTCATAGTTACTCTTTCAAAGCCTAAGTAATCACAGCTAATAATGTATTTGTTTTCACCTTTACACCATTCTAGTTCATCAACAGTGAAAGATTTGCTTATCATCTGTACCAAGAATTACTTGGTGTCAAATAATCTTTGAAAGTGGCCCATCTCAAGAACAAACATAATCTTGAGTGAAATGGATTTGTACAGCTGAGGTAATTCCTAAAGAAGTTGACAGCAAAGGCTATCTGTTGGTAACAGCCACAGAAGCTGTGTCAACAAGCCCTTACTAAAGGCTGGTGAATTGCATTCAGTGTTTATCATAACATATCTAACAAAAAAATTTCCTCTTAAAGTATATAATGAGTTGCTGGAATTAACAACAATGATGTAATTTGAACTTAATTTTAAAAATAAGCAAAGACATAACAAAACATTTTACAAATGAAGATGCTCAAAGGGTCAGTAAATTCATAACACAGTGAACATTATAGGATTTTAGGAAAATCCAAATTAAACTCAGATTGACACAGACACCCTCTAGAATGACTAATGTTGTAAAGACCAAAAACAAACCCTACATTATCAGTTATTGTCAAGAATGTGAATAAATGGAGCTATCAAACATTGCTTTTAGCTGTGTAAAATGGTATAACAATTATAAAAATATTTCAATTTCCTTTAAAAAATTAAACATTCACCAACTTTATTATCTACCAATTTTACTCCTAAAAATTGAGTTCATACAAAAACTTGTAATGAATATTCATAGTGTTTTATTCATAATACCTAGAAGCTTAGGGAAAGACATATTCCAAAACAGGTGTGACTAAATTAGTGTATTCACACAATTAATTGCTATTCAGCAATAAAACACAACAGACTACTGACACATGCAACATCATAAAATCCAAAAGTATTGTGTTGATGAAAGTAACCAGATATAGAAAAGTACGGAGTGTGGAAAACCAAGATGGTGGAGGAGTAAGTGGAGCTACACCAGTCTCCTCCCAACACCAAACTGGAATTACAACTTAATTGGGGAGAAACCATCCAGAATAACCAACAAATACCACCTGGAGAGAAGCCTTATTACCACAGACAGAACAGAAGAGCCGATTCATCACAATGAGACCGGTAGGAAATGTGATGACTCAAGAGGGCTGGCGGGGCAACTGATGGGACAGAGAAACATCTCAGCAGCTGGGGGCTCCACCTGAGAAGGGTGGGATCTAAACCCCCAACTGGGCTCCCCAGCCTACAGCAACACAACTGAGAGTAAAACAGCACCAAGCTGTGAAAAGCAAAAAGCCACCATGTTTAGCAGGATTGACAGAGAGACTGAATTCTTAAAGGAACCACGCACAAAAATACAGTGGCACCCACTTACCCTGGGCTCCAGCAGAAGGAGGACACAGTGGACTAGACACTTAAGGAGGGTTTGGGTCAGTGGCTTTAGGGGAAGAGTTCAGGGAGCAGCCCATGAATATAGTGCTGACCCATCCCCCATACAGCCAACACACCACTCTTCTCCAAATGGCGGTAGCCTGAGAGGAAGTCACAGCCTCACACTTGGAAGTTAACCCGCCCCACCAAGCAGTGCCTAAACCTGACCCCAGATCACAGGTTGATTGGATTAACAACTGAATTCATCTGCCCCACCTAGAGGTGCCTAAACCTGACCTCAGATCACAGGTTGATTGGATTAACAACTAAAGGAGACAGACAAAGACAGTGGATCTCTGGTAGTCTCCAACTGGCTGACTAGACCCAGACTGGGACATGGGCTGACATCACCAAGCACAAATCCAGGAAGTAAAAAAAGTGTACTTCTACACCACAGAAGGTCACATCACTAAGACAGTAAGTCAAAGCTGACCAATCCAAGAAGCAGAAACAAACAAGAGTCACCTAAAATGGGGAGACAAAGAAATAAACCCTCAGAAAATGGAAAGGAGGAAACACCAGGAAGAGTGCAAAATGAAATAGGGGCAAGCACATTATCAGACATGGAATTCAAAATATTGATTATAGAAAAGCTCAATGAGCTCAGCAAATTCAAACTACAAACAACTCCAGGGGAACTATGAAGAACTTTAGGAAAGGTACAAGGAACTTACTGAGAACTACATCAGCATTAAAAAGGGCATAGAAACCATCAATAAGAGCCAGGAGGAAATGAAGAACACCATTTCTGAATTGAAGAACACATTAGAAGGAATCAAAATCAGGCTAGAGAAAGCAGAGGATTGGATCAGTGAGTTGGAGGTCAATGTAGAAAAAAATTCCCAGGCAGTGCAACAAAATGAAAAAAAGGCTGAAAAAGAATGAAGAGGTTTTAAGAGAGCTGCAGGACAACATGAAACATAATAGCATCCATATCATAGGGATACCAGAAGGAGAAGAGGACAAGCAAGGGATAGAAAACCTCTTTGAAAAAGTAATGACAGAAAACTTCCCTAACTTGAGGAGAGAAAATGTCATGCAAACTAGGGAAGCACAGAGGGTCCCAAGGAAGATGAACCAAAACATGTCCACTCCAAGACACATCATCATTAAAATGGCAAATTTCAAAGACAAGGAGAGAGTCCTTAAAGCAGCAAGAGAGAAACAGCTAATAACATACAAGGGGGCTCCCATAAAGTTATCAGCTGATTTCTCAACAGAAACACAAAAAGCCAGAAGGGAATGGCAAAAAATACTTCAAGCAATAAAAAACAAAGGACTACAACCAAGAATACTCTACCCAGCAAGGCTGCCATTCAAAATGCAAAATGAAACAAGGAGCTTCCCAGACTAAAAAAGTCTAAAAGAATACATCTCCACCAATCCAGCATTATAAGAGATGCTAAAGGGTTTGCTTTAAGAAGATGAAGAAACAGAAAGACAGACAGGATCACAGGGACAAAGGTAAATGGATTAAATGCACCAGTCAAAAGACATAGGGCAAATGAATGGATAAGAACCAACTTTAACTTATGAATGCTTTAAAGTGATCTTGTTATAGATAGATTTTACTAAATAAGGTACAATTTTGTATATTACTTGTATCTGCATTACTGCAGATTAAGTTTTCAGATTGGAATCATTTCATAATATGGGAAAATCATGTTACTTGCAATAACTCAGAAAAATCAAATATAGTTAAGGAAGAAGAAAAACCTAAGAAAATGTGGATGTATATTACATAGAAGACATGCTATCTTTTTTACTCACTGTTACAAAATATGTGCTTATTTGTGGGTGTGTATTATATAGATTTTGTTAGCAATTTATGTTTTAAATGGCAACCAACTGGTCATGGGTGTGTTGTGAAATCAGTCAATCTTTAGGTTAGAAAAGATGCTGAGAATGAAGACCAATTTGGATGGAAGTTGTAAACTACTGAGCTATATGATTCATGCACATAGACAATATATATTCTCATATTAGCATGTAAATTAGATGATATTCCTTTCAACTAAATCATGAAAATATACATCTCCAGTTATGAAGGCCCCCAAACTAGGGATGCTTGGGAAAAGGAATGAATGCTATAGTAAACTTTATTATTGAAATGTGAACATACCTACTCTCTACGATAACAGACTCTTAAATAGTTCAGGGGTTAGTTTAGGACCACATAGGAAGTCAACCACAAGTTATAACAAATAGCTAGAATACTGCTCTACAAAATTATTTAAATTCTAAGGATTTTTATTTTTTACCTCAACTTAGGAAACATAATAGTTTCTACTCTGGGGACTGGCTTAGCACTGCAAGTGCCATTATTTCTGAAGGCTTCAACTTGTAAAACACATGTAGAGGAAAAACAAAGGATATTGAAAGAAGACCTGTGCACAGCCTAAATAAATAAATAAACCTACTATTTAAGATGGAAAACTCCAAAAAGAATCAGTTGTAGTTCTAGTTGCTTGAAATAAAGTTGAGTTGTGCTATTGGAGTGGGGAGGATCTGACTCAAAAAACCAAATTCACTTTTTACTATGGGTTTGGCACTGTTTCTAGAACAACTTTCACAAAAGTGAGTTCTGCAATACACCATTTCTGTGCTATATTTCACAAAAATAGTATTCCAGAGTAAAATATGTATTAAAGAATTAAAAAATCTGCTTAATTTTGCTACACTATATCTAAAATACTATCATTTAATAATTATGCAATAATTATGTAAGCTATTGGCATATTTTAAATATGCTGGGTGTGAAAGGAAGAAAAAAAAAGTACACATTGTTGGTTACAGAATAGACAGAAGCATGTTAAGAAGAACGAAGGAAATAGAGAAGCCAAATAACTTATATGTTATGGCTCATGGACATGAACTAAGGGGGGCATTGCAGGAGGAAATGGGGTACTGGGTGGAGGGGGGCAAAAAGGGGTACTGGGTGGAGGGGGGCAAAAAGGGGAAAATTGGGACAACTGTAATCCAAAAACAAATAAAATATATTAATATAGCCCTGGCTGATAGCACAGTGGATAGGGCACCAGCCTGCGAACCCAAGGGTCGCAGGTTAGATTCCCCAGCCAGGGCACATAATAAGGTTGCAAACCAGGTCTCCAGTCAGGTCTGTGGCTGGAGGCGGGTGGAAGAGCAACCATACATTGATGTCTCTCTTCCTCTCTGCCCCTCTCCCTTCCCCTCTTTCTAAAAGTAATGAAATAGAATCTAAAATATATATATATATATTATATATATATATAATATATATATTAATATAAAAAAAGAAAAGTATGGTGTAAGAAATATAAGAACAGTAAAACTGATCAATACTAATAAATATCAGAAGAGCAGTTGCCTATGGTGATGGTAGTAATGGTATGTTGGGAATGAAAACTGGAAGGAAGCATAAGAAAATGCTCTCAAGTGATTGAATTGTTCTATATACTGATCAGGGTAATGGCTATATGAGTGTCTATGTTTATTAGAAGTCATTTTAATTCTATATTAAGAACTGTACATTTTGCTTTATGAAAAATTTACCACAATTAAAATGTTGATTACTCTCTATATATAACCTGACAATAAAAAGATCTTGTACACACATACACAGAAATGTTACCTTTTTATTGGCATAGAATGAAAAGCTTAAAAAGGACCATGTATTAATCAGAAAATAGTACTGAATAATATAACCAAAACGTATAAAATATTAGTAATGTAACATGATAAAATTTATTTCTCACTCATATAGCATCAAAGGAAAAAAAAAAAACAAAACAAAAACAGAAAGCAGGTATCTCTTCTGAGGATTTGGAGTCCAAGATCTTTCTTAGGAATTCTGTCTGTTTTCTCACTGTATAGCTCTTGTGTCTCTGAGTGCTAAAGCAGAATTGAACAGATGATCTTAGAGGTTAGTCTTACAATTGGTATAAATCACTTCTGCAACTTATATTTTCTGAAATTAATTACATAGCATCCAGATGATGATAATTATATCAATACACACATAAACATAGATATTGACAGACCATCAATGGTATATGTAAACTTTCTGCATAAACAGAAGAGAAACAAGGGACTTTAACATCTAGCATTTCTCTACTAGAGTACCTATTATTTTTTAATGATACAGTAGAGCGATAAAGCACATGGGTAACCTCATGCAAATTGAGAGCTCTTTCTACAAATATATAGTTAGCAGCAAATATTTTGAGTAATATAATGAAAGAAAATAAATTTAAAATCTTGTTTATGAAAATTAGCAACACAAATGGCGTTTAATATGAAGTTAAAGCAATTGAAACTGTAGAATATTTTTTTAGAGAAATAATGTACTTCAGATTTCCTAAGTCACTAAGAATATGTGGGCAGTAATGATTTTATATTATTTATATCCTAAATCAGAAACAAGTGGCCACTGTTTTGCTGCCAATTTCTGATGAGCATCTTGTTCATACCCTGGACAGCAGAATTCCCACTGCTACTCTGTCATTACTGCTTGCAATTCTCAGTTCTTCCTAGAGTGACACATCTCCAGAAAAACCTGCAAAAGATTTACAGAACAAATAATAGTGCTTCATTTACGTTAGTGTTTACAGCTCAGGGTCAAGCTGTCACCAACACAAACAAGTTGAACTCTAGATTCCTATGACCATAATGTCAGGATAGTATTTGCATATTCTTTTCTTCATTGTCTTTCATTCTCAGCACAGGTGCATTAAACTTTTCCCTCTAAGTTTTCTTCATCATGTGCAAATCGGTCATGCAAATAGATCCTAGAAAGTTTATAATCAGTGTTAATTTAAAATTGGTCAGGGTCATTCCTGAAGACTAACATGTCTTTCTCATAAGATGTTGGATAGAAGGAAAACATACAGAGGAAGATTTGTGAAACAAAGACTGTGTCAATATAAAAATCTTATTCTATTTATATGGCTTTAATTATTTTACCATAGAATGGCAGTAAATAAAATCACATAGTGTTATCCAACACTATGTCATCATTCATGGTGTGTGTGTGTGCTTGTGTGTTGAATCAAATTTATAATATGTATTCGTAACTGAGTAAATTTTATTTAAGTTGAATACTATGCATGTAAATTTGATCAAAATTAAAAGATTTTATTATATTTACAAAATTACATATATAAATTAAAGAAAATTGAAATCAGTACAATTCCCAAATTTAGTAACTAATAGCCTGTGATTAACTAACTGTTGATAGTGATAATAACTATGTATATTGAGAGAAACCTGTTTAACTATTAAAATTAACATCTGATACCCAGAACTTAAAAGATCTTTATAATTTTTTCTTAGAACATACAAATATATGCATGTATTGAATTAATTCTAAGACATTCTATAAATAATTTGTTGCTATTGCTAATTATAATACCAAATACTGCAAAAACAATATTTTAAATAGGTTAAGCAAATTCAAGTTAGCTCACTTTTTGTAATTGTTTTTCTGTTATCTTAAATGAGAAATAAAGTCATAAACAGGAAACATAAAATGTGAAAAAATTAAGAATACTGCTATATACATTAATAAAAGTAACTTTAATGTATGATGAACATTAATTTTTTATTTAAATTATCTATTTAAATCTGAATAACATATTCTCTGTTCTTTTGGGATTATACCAATGCCTGCCTATTCCTCACAGGAGTATTGCCTGTGTTCAACCACTAATCTAGAATATGTGACTTTCCTCTCCCAATACTTATTTGCACACATATTGCTGTTACTTATTATTAGGAGTAGTCACATTTGAGATCATCCATTGAAGTTCCGATAATAACTTACTAGTGCAAATCTACCTGTTCACTTATTAATATAGACACACTCTTTTCCTGTTCCCTGGCCATTCAAAGCTAACTTCACTTGTATAATATTAGATTTTCTGGGAAATAATTTTAGCTTGGCTACGCAACATTTATTATAAAATAAAAGGACTAGTAACCCTACAATGTAGTTTTTGTTTTGTTTTACTTAAAATATTAATAACAATTTTCACTATTTCACTCTTTTCAATCAGGTAATATGAAATCTATTTCCCAATCTAAAATTTCATTATTCATTAGAATAAACTTCAAAATAAACAATTACAATAAAACATTATGATCAAAATTTAATGTTTTCCAAAATTGTCATTTTTAATTCTTTGTAGTTTGGTTTACAATGGTGAAAAGTTAGTTTTCAAATAAAATAAGACCTTCTTGTGTCACATATGGGAAAATAAATTAAATCAGTACATTCACTTTCAATTCAGAAATGACACCAGAAAATAAAAACTCCAAACTTACAATCTTAGTAATAATCCCAAAGTTATAGGAAAATATAAGAAACAAAAACCTTAAATCTCTATTTAAGTGAAACAAGGAAACAGTTGAAAACCAACACTGTAATAGAGGTTGAAAGCTCAGAAACCGTTGCAGAGCATTGAGCAGTGTTCCATTGGAAGGAAACAGAGAAACATCAAGGGATAGCGATACTTTGTTTCAACTTCAGAAATAGCTAGCAAAACTGTAAACTATACTTACAAAGTTGGCAGACACAGTCTGAGGCACTAGACCTAATTTTTTAAAATGTTGAAACAGTGAGCTTGGTAAATATACACTAGAGTAAAGAATGGAGCAGGCAGGAAATACCGTATATGAGTGTGGTTCCCAGAAGTATAAAATTTGTATTAAATTTACAAATAAAAGGAAGAAGAAGGGAGGAGGAGGAGGAGGAAAAGGAAAAGGAGGAGGAGGAGGAAAGGGAGAGGGAAGGGGAGAGGGAGGAGGAGGGGGAAGGGGAGAGGGAGGAGGAGGGGGAAGGGGAGAGGGAGGAGGGGGGGGAGGGGGAGGGGGAGAATGAGAATCCAGGAAGGAACCTGTAGCCAAGTGGCAGAGAGAGAACATATACTAGAAAACAATTTCCATTAATGTGATGAAAATTTTTACAACAAACTTTTAAACTACATACAAAAAACACTTAACCAAATTATCTTTATGGTTCAGGAACACAAAAGCAATAGGCCTCAGGAAATTGATAGCAGATGAGCAAGGGAAAAGGAAACAGGAGTAGGACAGCTATTTAGTACAAATAGCACCTAGCAGTAAAGGTAAAACAGGAAGGGGATCAAACAAGGGAAACTAGTCATTACCGATGGATAATAATAATACCATTCATGAAGTTTAGAATTGAGGCCATTAGGCACTGTGATTGAGGCAAGTGAAGAGCTAAAAATGATCAGAGAAAATGATACATATGAAAGTTAAAGATGACAAGTATTTATACTTAACTCCTCAGAAAGAAAAATCGCTGAGATAACATCTCAAAATAAAACTCGGTGGTGTATATTGAAAATATATACCAAGTTCAAATGGAACTGCCCCCAATTGTGTTATTTGTCCCCAACATATTAAAGTGATTGAATTCTATGGTAAATTAAGACTTCTTGGGGAAGCAGTCAGAGAACAAGGCATTTTTAAAGGGAAAGCACAGCGAGGCCTCAAACTTGTTATAAATGACAATTGTTAGCATATGGAGCATGGTATAAGAACTTTATATTGTTAAATACCTCTTACATAAGAAGCCAACTGAAAATTAATTTTTAAGAAAAAGAAACGAATATAATATTGCCCTTACAAATTCTTCTTCATATACCAAGTAGCTATGACAGATTATATATTATCTGAATATGTAGAAGTGCAATAATTAAAGGAAATTGAAAAGTGGAAATTGAAGTTCAAGTTAGGTTAGATGTGTTGAATGCCTTTTTATTTATAGCTTAAGTTCAAGGGACAGCATTTAATCCTGAAAATATAACTGTATATTTAATATTGGTAAGATAAATGAATAAATGAAATAATGAATGTACATAAAGCAGAGTAAGGGAAGTGATTTTTAATGCCATAATCTGTCATAATAGGTAATTTTTAGATATAGTCTAAAATTAGATATTTAAGGTTATTACATGTACTTGCAGTTAGAAAACTAATCACTGGGACAAAATCACAAACCTTCCTAAGTTACAAAATAAACATTCACAAGAGAATAAAACAAAGAAAATATAAAATACTGAAGTATTTTAAAGCTATAAAATTAGACAATAGAACACAAATAATATGATCAAAAGAGTATAAATATAACAATTTTAATGAACTATTTTTTATTATAAGATATAGACTTACATTTTTCAACAAAAATAATTGTATCTCTAAACCATATATAAAAACATATCTAGTGCTCACTTTGGCAGTACATATTCTAAAATTGGAACAATAACTTCATGCCTGGAAAAAAAAATGTTTAGGTAAAAATAATAGAATTTCTGGACAAACTATCATTGTCTGCATTGAGTACTGATCAAGGCAAACTATTAAAAGAACAATCTGGAAGAAAAGGGAGAGATTTAAATATGGACTGAATTAGAATATGTCATCGTTGTCATTAATTTTATTATATGTAATAATGTCATTTTCATATAGTATTTATTTTTGTTTCACAAATACAGCATTCTGTACCAAAATATTATGATCTCTCATTTATTTTTCTTTATTTCAGATGACAAAATGAGTTTAACATTTTTGACACAGCATATCTTTAATATTCTCTTAATATTTAAATTTTTTTCAGCAACCTGGTATTTTTTTCACACTCATTTCTAATGTTCATTTGTGATTTGCCTTAATTTTAATGGCTCAAACTTCCAAAGCATTAACTTTATTAGTCTTTTAAAGGAATCTTAAATCATCTTGCTTTTATATTTGTTTTCTATTTCATGAATGACATTGATTTTTTATTTTCTTTCTTTTATTTTGAGTCCTTTTATGTCTTTCAATTTCTTAATTGAAACTATTTGACATGTAATACCAAATTGAAAGAATTTGGTATTTCATTTGCAAGAGTTGAGGACTATGGCAAAGTTAGGTCCTTCAGAGAGGATTTTGTATTTTACTTCTGCCAGGTGTCTAGATTCACTAACAATCTGGCACCACTGTAACGCCTTAGCTTGCAGTTTTGGGATTATTCAAAGAGTGTGAATTTGGAACTCAAACAGGCATAAGAACCACCATTTGATTATAAAGTTCTTGCATAACTATTTTTCTCTCATGCAGCTCAAATCCAGGCAGGCAATTTCTTGGCTGTGCTGGCAGTGCACATTTATCATGCAAGCACTTTTAGGTCTGTCTTATCCTTATACTACTGCGAATGCAGCCCTTGAAATTTCAACATTTTGTAGGGCTCTGTAAATAGGCTCTTCACTTCTCCATTAAAACAATTCACATCTTTATTTCCAAAAAGAAAATGTTCAAAAGCAAGAGAATGTAGAAAGTAAAAAGTGAAATTTATCTAAATATGAAACTATTTTATATTATAATTTAAATGTTTTTTAGTTTCATGTGATTCTTCTGAAGTAAATATCAATGGAATAAGTTAATGTACATGAAGTATAAATAAATTTCTTAAGTAAAATTGTAGTCAAGTGTAATCATGATAAGCACATTCATCAGTTACATAAAAACATCTTAAGGTTTTAAGAGCAAAAGGGTGCTTGAAATGTTGAAACTAATTTTTTTTTTTTTTTTTTTTTTTCCAAATGTAAAACCTGCCTATATGGAGAGTCTGGATGTAGAACAAAGTCATGGCATGTGTATTAGTGTGACTTAGTAGTGCAAGTTTAACCAAGCTACTTGTTTAAGTTTTAGTTTATTCACTGTTAAAAAAAAAAAAAAAAACATAAATAATAATGAACTTTCAGTATTGATTTTCTGATCAATATTACACATGTGAATATTAGTAATTATGACACAGTGGTAGTACTTGTTATAATTCATTAGTTTACTTTAGTTAGTCTGATCATTGCCAAATTCAAGAATAAGGCAATTGAATAGCTTCAATAAAAAGGTATATAGAAAATACAGATTAAGAATTAACAAAAGTACCTTTTCAAATATTAGTCCAATAGGAGGAGATAACCCTTATAAACATAGATGCTACCAAAACAGGAGCACCTAAATGTATAAAGAAAATCTTGGAGGACTTCAAGAAAGATATTGACAACAACACAATGATTGTAGGGGATTTATTTAAAACCTCACTGTGAACAATGTATAAATCTTCCAAACAAAGAATTAACAAGCATATTGTAGCACTGAACTACACTCTAGATCAAATGTTATTTGTTATCCACATAATCTTTTACTCCAAAGAACTAAAATATACATTCTTTTCAAATGCACATGGAACATTTTAAAAGATAGACCACATGGTAAGACATAAAACAAACTGCAACAAAGTCAAAAAATTGAAATTATATCAAGCATCTTCTCAGATCACAATGGATTGAAACTATAAAACAACCAAGGAAAAAACTAAAAAAAATCCAATACATAGAGACTGAATAAAAGGAAGAAATCAAGAAATATCTGGAAATAAATGAAAATAAACACACAACACCCGAAAACCTATGGGACACAGTGAAGGCAGTCTTGAGAGAGAAGTTCATAACAATGCAGGCCTACCTAAAGAAGATAGACAAACTTCAAATAAATAACCTAACCCTACATCTTCAAGAACTAGAGAAACAAAAACAAACAAAGCCTAGAATGGATATAAGGAAGGAAATAACCAAGCTCAGAGAATAATTAAATGACATGGAGACTAAAAATACAATTCAAAAAAATCAATGAATTCAGGAGCTGATTCTTTGAAAAAGTTTAAAAAAAACAAAAAAAGCAAACTTTACACTAGACTCATCAAGAAAAAAAAAAAGAAAGGACTAAATAAATAAAATCAGAAAAGAAAGAAAAGTTACACTGATATAGAAATACAAAGGATTTTAAGAAATTACTATGAACAACTATATGACAAGAAATTGTGCAAACTGGGTGAAATGGACAAATTTCTAGACACATACAGTCTGCCAAAATTGAATCATGAAGAAGTGGAAAGCTTGGATAGATTGATAACAACTAGTGAAATTGAAACTGTAATAGAAAAAAAAAAACAAACAACAACAACAACCCAGTGGCACATAAAAGTCCTGGACCAGATGGCTTCAAAGGTGAACTTTATAAACATTTAAAGAAGAACTAACTCTTATACTTCTTAAATTATTCCAAAGAATTCAAGAAGAGGAAAGGCTCCCAAACTCCTTTTCAAGACCAGTATCATCTTTATTTCAAAACTAGGTAAAAACAAAACAAAGAAAAAGAAAACTATAAGCCAGTATCACTGATGAACATGGATGTTAAAATTCTCAACAAATATTGGCAATCCAGATGTAGCAGTACATTAATAAGATCAAGTAGAATTCATCCCAGGAAGGCAAGGGTACCATATTTGCAAGTCAATAAATGGAATATACTACATAAACAAAAAGAAGAGGAAAAATCACATAATCATATCAATAGATGCTGAAAAAGCATTTGACAAAATCCAGACCAATTTAAATTAAAATACTGTGCAAAGTGGGAATACGGGGAGTATACCTCAACATAATAAAAGCCATAAATGAGAAACCTATAGCCAACATTAGCAAAACTTAAAAGCTTTCCCCTTAAGATCAGGAACAGGAGAAGGGTGTCCACTTTCACCATTCTTATTCAACATCATATTGGAAGGTATAGCTACAGTTGTCAGATAATAAAAAGAAATAAAAGCCATCCAAGTTGTAAAGGAAAAAGTAAATTATCATTATTTACAGATGACATGATAATGTACATAGAAAACCCTAAAGTCTCCACCAAAAAATACTTGACCTAATAAGTCAATTTGGAAAAATAGAGGGATACAAAGTCAATATTCAGAATGTGATGACATTTTTGTATGTCAATAATGAAATATCACAAAGAGAAACTAGGGGGAAAATCCTACTTACTACAGCAAAAAGAAAAATAAAACACCTAGGAGTAAATTTAAACAAAATAGAAGACCTGTACTTGGAAAACTTTAGAGCACTGAAGAAATAAATGAAGGAAGATACAAATAAATGAAAGCATATGCCATGTTCATGGATTGGAAAAATTAACATAATTAAAATGTCCTTACTATCCAAAACAATCTATAGATTCAATGCAATTCCTATTAAAATACCAATGATATATTTTGCAGGTCTAGAACAAATATTTAAAAAATTTATATGGAACCAAAAAAGACCCAAAAGAAGCCCAACAATCTTGAGAAAGAAGAACAAAGTAGGAGGGATCACAATACCTGATATCAAACTATACTACAAGTCAACTGTAATAAAGACAATCTTGTACTGATACAAGAATAGACACACAGGTCAACTGAAGAAAATAAAGACCCAGAAATAAACCTATGTCTCTATTAATATTTGACAATGCAGGCATGAGCATACAATGGAGGATAGCCTCTTCAATAAATGGTATTGGTAGAACTGGACTGATACATGCAAAAAAAAAGAAGAAGAAGAAGAAAGAAGAAGAAAGAAGAAAGAAGAAGAAAGAAGAAGAAGAAGAAGAAGAAAGAAGAAGAAAGAAGAAGAAGAAGAAGAAGAAGAAGAAGAAGAAGAAGAAGAAGAAGAAGAAGAAGAAGAAGAAAGAAAAAGAAAAGAAAAGAAAAGAAACTAGACCACCAACTTACACCATATAAACTCAAGGCAAATAAAAGACTTAAATATAAGCTGTGACACCATAAAAGTACTAGAGGAAAATATAGATGGCAAAATTTCAGATATCTTACATAGCAATATTTTTGCTAACATATCTCCTAGGGAAAGGGAAATAAAGGAAAAATAAACAAATGAGACTACATTAAACTAAAAGGCTTCTATATGGTTAAAGAAACCATCATCAAAATGAAAAGAGAACCAACTGTACTGGAGAACATATTTGCCAATGATACAGCAGACAAGGTTTTGATCTCCAAAACATATAAAATACCCATATGACAACACCAGGAAGATAAACAATCCAATTTAAAAAATGGGCAAAGGATCTAAAGAGACAGTTCTCCAAAGAGGACATACAGATGGCCCACAGACATATGAAAAGATGTTCAGCTTCACTAGCCATCAGAGAAATGCAAATTAAAACCACAATGAGATACTACCTCACACCTGCCCAAAGAGCCATCATTAATAAATCAAACAAGTGCTGATGAGGATGCAGATAAAAGGAAACCCTGGTGCACTGCTGGTGGGACTGAAGACTGGTGCAGCCACTATGGAAAACAGTACCCTCAAAACACTAAAAATGGAAATTCCTTTTGATGCAGTGATTCTGTTGGGAATATACTTTAAGGATCCCAAATCACCATTTCAAAAGAATAGCCAGGTGCTGGAAACATCCTAAGTGTCCATCAGTAAATGAGTGGATCAAAACTGTGCTTTACACAATGTAATACTACCCAGGCAGAAAGAAAGAAGGAACTCCTAATTTTCATTACAGCATGGATGGAGCAGGAGAGTATTGTGCTAAGTGAAATAAGCCAGATGGTTAAAGACAAATATCATATGATCTCACCTATAAGAGGAGTCTCATGAACAAAATCAACTAATGAATAAAATGTAACCACAGGCATGGCAACATGGAACAGGCTGAAAGTAGCAAAAGGAATGGGGAGAGGGATAATGGTGGAAAGAAGGATAGAGGGCTAGACAAAGAACATGTATCAATTGACAGTGGGATCAGGGTGGAGATGGATGGAGGAGGGCAAAGAGGAAAATTGGGACAATTTTAACATAGAATAATATTAAAGATGATTTAATAATAAAAAAATAAAAATATTCTAGTTCAGCTTCTTACATTAATATAAAGTTTGTACTCAACAGCTGGTTACTAAGGTTTTTGGAATTATTAGTGCTTTAAAATTAAAAGAAATAAAGGCTCACTACTTGAGAGGTTTTAAGAAGAAAAGAGTTATATCAACAATGTAGTTGTTAATGCCTGCAGTAGTATAGATCTGCAATCAATAGGAAAATACATGGTACCATAGACCTATTTTATTATAATATTTATGATTTGTTTAATGCCTCATAATTTTTCCTTATAAAACGTGCCCTTCTAAACTGTCTAGTAAATTACATCTTGTTATCCTTGTATTTTCCACTAACTTCCTCCACTATCCTGTTACCCTTGTCCTGTTATAAACATAACTTCCATCAATCACTGTTGAACTACATCACCTTTCACGTCATAGTTATTCTCTTCACATGTTCCTATTAAAACTAATACTCAAGTTTTTCGCTTAAAGTATTTCAGTTTTTGAGTGAAAAGAAAGTCAAATATTTTTCTAAAATTATTACATGATTTATTATGTTTAAATAGAAATATCTCAGATCAAAAGAATTAGAAAACTAAGAAAGTAGTATTTACTGTGAATGGTGATACCACCAATGGTGATACCAGGGATAACAGGTGCCAAGAGACCTCACATGATGGCATAATTCTGTTTTTACTTACCACAGTCCATGATCTGGCCCAAGTTTGTGGAATTAAAACACATTTCATATGCAGGGTTATCAACAGGGAGGGGGAAAGGCAAGAATGGAGGAAAGGTATAGGGAGTAAGAAGCATAATTGGCAAGTACAAAGTAGACAGGCCGATGTTAAGGATATAAAGGAAATGGTGAAACCAAAGGACTTATATTCATGACCATGGACAGGAACTAATGAGTGGATTGCTGGAAGGAAGGAGAGTTCCTGGTGGAGGGGGGCAAAGGGGAAAAATTGGTACAACAGTAATAGCATAATAAAATATAATTAGAAAAAAAGCATTTTATATGAATAAATCAAGCAATTGATATATTATAATGTTAAAATATAAATAATAAAGTGGATAATCTTTTTGCTAACAATTTAATGCACATTTAATATTTACAACATTTCTCTTAAAAGTTGTGGCAGAAAAATATTGAAATCTCTTCTTAAGATTAATATAGATCCAATCAAAATTATTTTATCATTTACATAGTGGGTCAATTCCTTTTCTTTAGATATGATAGAGTTGTTCTATAGTGTCATATTCTGATCCATGTGTATTTTTAATATGTAAATCACTATCACCAAAAATTAAATTGACTATTTGGATCCGATTTATTAAATGACTTAGTAAATGTCATCTAGGAATTCTGTAAACTTATTTTTCAGTCCATGTAGTCATCCCTAGATTTGGCTAGGATTTTACTAGGCTTTAGAATTCTACAAAACCTGCAGTTTCAAGTGGGCTCTAGAGAACTAGTACTTCTGGGGAAAACGTGTAGTGTTCTGAATATTTTGCAGACCTGCTGCAGTGTTTTCCCACTTTTCCTTTACTTCTTTTTTGTATCCCCCAAGAAAATCTCAGGCAATAAATATTGCAATAAATTGTTATGAGTGTTATGTTAGAAAAGAAAAGGTCCTCCGAGGCAAAGAACTGGGGCATGTTGTCTATTCTGTGTGGTCAGGAATGTCTTCCCTGAGGAAGTTTGAAAGAATAGAATGAATAGTAATTTTGCAGGGCAGGTTTCCCAGGCAGGACCAATAGTGTATTGAAGACTTTGAGGGAAAAGGAATGAAAAAGTCAATTGACCTATCTATGAACTATTTATCTGCCTGTCTGTCTTGTGTGATCTTCACAGCTTTTACTGGGGGTAAAATGACAATTATACCCACAGGTTAACACATGCGTAACCCTATGACCTATGTGTAATCTGTAAGAAAAGGACCTAAACCCACTTTTGTGGACCTTAGCCCATCTTACTATAAAAGCTTTTTGTTGAATGAAGCTGAGAAAATTACTTGGAAGCTATTTTTGGAATGCAATAGGATGTGCTCTTCTCTCTCAATAGAAAGAGGAAATTTTGCTTCCCCCTCATCTCAAGTTACATGAGCCAGATTTGAAAGGGATCGTCAGAAAACCAGCACACACATATCTGGGATTTTCAAAACATGTAAAACAAAGGTTTGGGCCATTGGCTTGAAATGACACATGTAGTAAAGCACTCCAAGTTAATCACACTTACGTTTGTGGCAGTACTTTTCTATAAAAGTACTGATGAGAAAGGATTGATGAGAATTTATATAGTTCATATTGTAGAGATCTGGCTTTCAGCAAGTTTGAGCTACCATCGAGGCCTCTCTGTATAAAGAAGCAATCTCAACAGAATGAACAGATTTTAAGAATAACCGGGAGCTGAGTAAGAAAGCATAAAGGACTGATATCATTGAGAATTGCTTTTTCATATGCCCAATGGGGGAATTTTCAAAAACTGAATTTATCCAAAGAGAAAAAAATCAGTTTTTAAATATATACCAAAATTAGAGAACCTCTAAATCAGATTAAAATAGTACCTTATTCTAAAAACATCTTCCTTTTATTGTATCTCCTTCCCTCCTGTTCCAAAGGCATAAAGATCAGGAGCTGCAACTAGTAAGTTAAAAAGGAGACAGAATAAAAAGAAGAAGTGCCTTAATTTAAAAACAAAATGTGGACTTGTTAACAGTGGGGAAAGAAAAAAAAAAAAAAAGATTAACTACAAGATCATGGAACTATTCAGCAACACTAAAAGCTGAGAAATAAGCACTTAAACAAAGACATATCTAAGTAAAAACAAAACAAAACAAAACAATACTGTTGGCTTGGCTAGATAGCATGATGGGACTTCCAGAAAGATGGCAGTTCACAGATCCCAAGTTCTGAATAGAAAACCTTGTTCTCTCCTTGAAATTATTTGAGTCCATTGGAGAAATGAATCAAGAAGAACCTGTGCCAAAGTCCAAGCAAACTCAACTATAAAATAGACTGATCCCTGGCTGGTAGCACAGTGGATAAGGTCTGGCCTGCAAACCCAAAGGTGGCAGGTTCGATTCCCCAGCCAGGGCACATAACAAGGTTGCAAGCCAGGTTTCCAGTCAGGTCTGTGGCTGGAGGCAGGTGAAAAGCAACCATACATGGATGTCTCTTTCCCTCTCTGCCTCTCTCCCTTCCCCTCCTTCTAAAAATAATGAAATAAAATCTTAAAAATAAATAAATAAATAAAATAAAATAGAGTGAGGCCTCCAGTAACCTTGACAAATCGAAAGATGTCACTTCTAGAGATGCACGTTATTTACTTCAGTTTTTAAAGTTTTACATAAAATACTCAGCATACAATAATATGCAATAAGACTCACTTATAAAAAAAACTGACAAAGTATCAACAGAGAAAAGAGTAGAAAAGGCTCTGAAATAGTTCAACTCCTAGAATTATCAAGCATAATTTTAAATAGTAATACTTTATAATGCTTTATATATTAGAGCATCAAATGGAGAAAGTGAACCACAAACATCAATGGAGAAGGGAATTCTGCAGAGAAATTAGGACTACAAAAATAAATCAAATGGAAATGGTAGAAATAAAAAATCATTACATTAGAAATGAGGAATTTATTTAATGTTATTGCCAAGTTGCCAAGGCAAAACAGAAAGTGGCTGGTAAATGCGAAGTCAGTCCTGTACAAGATAAAAGTAAAAATAAATATTATTTTAAAAATTAGAACATAGTATATGAGAATTGTGGATCAATATTAAATGGTCTAATAAGTATAACATTTTAGTTTCAAAAGACAGAAAACAGAACTAATTAAAGAAATAACAGCAAAATATTTCAAAATTGATAAAAAACACAAATTTAGTTCCAAGAAGCATAATGAACCTTAGAAAGGATAAGTACAACAAAAAACATATCTAGAAAAATACAATTAAGATAAAATAAAAAAAAAATATCTAGACACATTATCATCAAAGGTGATAAAGAATGACCTTAAATCATAATAAAATTTTTATTTCAAAAAATGAAAATAAATAAAAGTTGACTGACATTGTTAGTATTAATAAGGGAGGTCTAGAGAATTGATAACATTAATATGCTGTGAAAAGGTGACTGAAATTATAATGCTGAAAAAAAATAGTTCACTGTCAATTTAGAATTGTTTAACCAGACAAAATGCTTTTCAAAAGTGAAGATGGCTCTTTTCTTCTATGCATGATGAAATAAGAACCAACCACATAAATCCTCTACATTCTGTTGCAAAGAAATATTAAATTCAGGTATAATTTATAAAAGTACTGCTCAAATATGCAAACCGTTCAAGAAGAGACTCTTATGATATATTCATGCTTACCAGGAGGAGAGGAGACAGGGAGATAAACAAATGAGTTCCCATCGCTGTGACTTTTACCCTGAGACTAAACACAGTCCTTGTGATACACTCAAAGGCAGCAGGGTACATATGGAAAACCTGCATTATATCTGGGGATCTATGAAAGATAAGCCAATGGATCATAAATCCTAAAGAGAGCACAGCAATTCCAGAAGGAAAAGAACTGAAAATTGGATTCTAGACTCTACAAACCCAAAACACACTGAAAATACTCAGCTCAGTAAAAGACAAAGGATCTTAATATCAGATACAATGTTTCCAGGTTAAAATAAGTAAGTTGCTTTTAAAAATTATACATTACAGAAAAAGAAAAAGATTCGAGAAAAGAAACCTGGATGAGACTATTTAAAATCAGTAAACATATGATGAAAATAAGACACATTTAAAGTAAAAAATTAATAACTAACACTCTACTTGTAAAAAATAGTAAATGTTTTCTGTGTCACTGAATAAGGCGAAGATTTTTAAAAATAAGATAAAAAGCTAATAAAAGAAAATAACAAGATAACATGATCTTATGAAAAACTTTTGCTCATTGTAAAATATAGTTAAGGTAAAAAGTGAAACAACTAATAAAGAATAATTATACATAACAGGTTTGAAATAACTTTATAGAATATATATATATATACCAAGTTAATATTTGCAAAAGACAAATAGCCTAATATACAACAGGCAAAATTTTTAAGCAGACACTTCACAAAATAAAAATTTTGAATAGTGAATGAGTACACAGAAATATGTTCAAAATCACTAGTTATCACATAAATGCAATTAAGCATATTTTATCTCAATGAGATAAAATAATATTCTTACTAAAATGGCTAAAGTTAAAATGACCAATCACACCAAATATTATCAAGGATGTGTATAAAACAATTCACATATGTTGCTGATAGGAATAATGGGAATGCAAAATGGTACAACTTTGGAAAACAGTGTGGCAATTCCTCATTAAGTTAAGTATACATTTATCATATGACTCAGCAATATCATGTTTTAAATAATTTAGATAAGCAAGAAAACATATGTCCACACAAAGATGTATGTGTGAATATTCCTAGCAACATAAGGGCAAAATTGCAAGCAAATCAAATGTCCACCAACTGGTAAGTGATAAATTGTGTTACATTATACAACACCACTCAACAATAAAAAAGGAACAGAATAGATATACAAGGAAAATAGTTCTATCTAGAAAAAATGTGCTAATTGAAGAAGTAAAGCATAAAATCTATGTGCTATATGAGCTCACTTATATAAAATTCTAGCCCCCAAAATATAATAACAGAAAGCAATTTAGTAGTTGCCCCAAATTGGAGAGAATTGAGTGCAAATGGCAAGGGATACTTTCTGAGTGAAAGAAATTTCTAGATTTTAAATGTGGTTACAGAATTGCAGAAAACTACCCAGACGTGTTCATCTGTACACTTAAAGTAGGATCATTATATGTAAATGATATTTTCATAAAATTAAATGGATAATGAAGACAAAATGGACGTATACTAGCTAAATGAATGCCTCAGCACACTTGCACTGAAAGAGAGGCTAAAATTTTTGGGGGGGCTAGCAGCAATAATTATCAGATGAAAGCCCAAATCTGCAAGAAAAACAGAGCCAGAAATCATAAATATCTGCATCTACATTAAAATATCTTTATTATTATTATGTATAAAATTAATAAAGTATTAATCTAGAAAGTAGCCATATGGCTGCTAAAATAGTAATGTAATGACATTAAATAGGGGGGAGAGTGGAAGAGAACAACAATAAGTTAGTAATAAATGCCCAAAGATGGAGAGTCAGGTGGAGTCTCGAAAAGAAAAACAGAGAATACCTGGTGTGTTTAAATATACCTAGAGTCAAGAGATTTTCAGTGTTTCAGGGAGTCTGAAGGGTGGTCTTCACATTTCAAAAAAATAAGAACAAATCTGAGGCACTTATGAACCCCATGAAAAAAAATATTTAATGTTGAGGAACTACACTGCCTACCTCAACTGTGAAAATAGCCATAAAGTCAATCATAATTATGTGAACATTGGATACAGATATAACAAGTGATTATGTAATGTATAAAGGGGTGCTGGAAAAGTGTGTGCAATGAAGAAGAATCAGTCAAAAAAGCAGTATTGAACATTTTATTTAAAATAAGTTGCAACAAGAAACAGCTAAAAGTTAAAAAGTGGTTGTCAGGAACCACTAGAGAAAAGGTAGAGGTTAGCTGTTTTTCACTATCAATCTAACAGTATTATTTTGATTTTTCTTAACTACATATATTTGATTAAAATTAATTTAATTACATTTTACTTAAAATTGAAAGAAAAATACAGAAAAGAGCATATTAAGAGTGAAGTTTTGAATATTATTAGTGAAGGTTGTTTTACTAGAATGTTGAAGGGAAAGTTGGCTTATGTATGAGGAAGAGAAGTGCATATGAGAATATGAAACAAAGAGTGTAGAGTATGCTCCCCAAGCACTTTCTGAATCATACATACAAACTGAAAGAGCCTGTTTGTCTCATTACACTGGCGTGGGAACACATGCACTTATAATAGAAACAACTATACTTAAACTTCACTCTTTGAAAGAAAATGTAAAAAGCCATATACACTCAGCAACCTGCATTTTGTCTATTTAAAATCATTGCCATGGTTCTTATTCTAGGAGGACATGTCAACCAAAAGATGTTCATAATATGTTCTGTGTTATTGTTCTCATTATTGGATTCTGAACTTTATGCTGTATTTGTATATTTTCACTGCGTGTCAGCTATTTGGTGAAAATTTAAATAAATTACTAGCAGCTGTGCAAGTGAATTATCCATGAACAACAAAAAAATAATACAAATAAAGCATATATAAAAGGATGAAAAATGCATCAAAGGCTGGAGTTCCCATATGAGTACTCCTAACCTTTGAGTAAAACTAAGATACAATTTTTAGAAAAATATTTTAAAAAATCACTGGTGATTATTCATTATATTAGTAAAAATAGAGTTAAAATCACTTTTCTTTTGTTCTTTCTTTTACATAGATGTATATTATATATATTATGTAATAACATTTTGTATATAAACTAAATTAGAAGCAACTATATTCCAATCATCACTATTAATATAGTGTGATATATGCTTTTACAGGCTTCAAACTGAGTGTGATATTTACTGCAATGAACATATTCCTTTTGGTTTGGTATGTTTATAATACCATTTTCACTTTTGTCTCAACAGTCCTCTAATTTCATTATTATAGAATGTGTAACTGTGTTTACGCATTTAGAAATACACTTGCGGACTAAATTAACTTATTTTTCTCACCTCTACAATAGTCCCTGACAACTGGAATTAAAACTTGACATTATGGTTTTAAATACAAATGGAAATTCATATTGACATAGAGTTGAAGCTTTCTTTTTTTAAGTGGTTTTCCGGGTAATCATTTATATATTTAAAAACATTGCCATTATATATAATATATATATTATTGTAGGAAGCCCCCAAACTGCAGAGAACTCCTGATGCCATGATGAAACAAATACTTCCCAGACAGCTTGTGATAGGGAGGAGAAGGCTGGCTAGTGGCCCGGGACCAAAAACCTGATTCCCCATTCTCCCAGATCTTTTATTGAAAGTGGTAAACTTGAAGGTATGTATCTTGTCAATCAATGCTAAACAATGCTAAGTACAAGAAAATGGATATTGTTCAGGAATAACAAGTGAAGTAGCACTGAGATTTCACTCAGGTCAGGATGTGCATTCAAATTAAAAAATCCTCTGCTGATGATACAACATAGGCTCAAGTGAGGTGAAGGAATAGGCCAGACTTCAAAGGTGCTAGAAAGTAGGTCCTCATGGTCCTATTTCCACCAGGGCCCACTGGCCATAGCATGGACGTAACTATGCACCCAGCTTTCATGATTTTCCAGTCAGGCCTTGCGGGCTTATTGGCCTACATGAGACTCTAACCCTCAACACTTTCCCAGGAAGTCCCCAACATATTATTATTGAAAAAGACCACAAAATTTAAAAACTTCATAAAGAACTTATACAATTCTTAAGGATGTAGCAGCTGATGCTCCTACCAAATTCATGGAACTCAGCTGGTGAATCACTGGATGAGTGGAATCTGGAATTGGGTAAGCCTTCAAATCCTGGTGATATGATGTTGAACAAGTTGCTTAACCTTTCTAAGCATATGTATGGTGGGTAAAAAATAGTAATACTCTAGTAGCTGGAGGCAGGTGAAAGGCAACTATACATTGATGTCTTTCTCCCTCTCTGCCTCTCTCCCTTCTCTTCTCTCTGAAAATAGTAAATAAAATATTAAACAAACAAACAAACAAAAAATAGTAAAATTCTACCAAAGAAGATCCAAGTACCTATTCTGCTCTCTTATTAGACACTTAAAAATGCTAGCTATTACATCATTAGCTTTTTTATAGTTTCATTTCTGAAGGAACAGAACAGGATAGGACACCAAAACTATACACAGTATTAAAGGTACTAGAGTGAGCTGCCTGGATTATTGATTTACTAGAGCTTTGGAAGCTTACCTTTGGAGCATTCTGAAATTATTTAATTTAAGAGTTGACAGTACATTTTGTGGTTTTAATAGTTTGCTAACTTTCACCAAGATTCAAGATACAATGTTGTATAAAGTGAAGGCTTTTGATACCTTTGATCCTTTTGATATTCCTCTTCTGCACTATATTTTTTTGATATTAACTCCACAAGAGACTGCCTCTCCAGCTTCAAAGTGGGCCTTGAGTATACTAATTAATTATTATTGATTTTGGTCAACCACTAAATAAATATTTATTAATCCATCATACTCTTCCCCATGAATGTAGTATATCTTAAAACTGAATAAAATTATATTAAAATATTTTATATTAAATTATAAATGTTTAAGTTGTTACCCAGATACAGTTATTTTTCAGACTGTTTTAATCTAATAAAATCTTTATTGGTGAAATATAAATCCATTCTTGAGCTTTGATATCAACACATTTTAAGTCTTATACCATTATCTCCCAGGATCTAGTCAGTTAATCATTTTGCTAATGTAAACATTATTACCATTCCTATTCCTTCAAAGCACAGTAAAACTGATATTACCTAAAGAGAGATCATGAGTCAGTACAAGATCTAAACCTAGAAAGCAGAAATGCCATGATTTTATTTTAGTTTTATTTCAATCTCCCTTCTTTAACTAAGCCATAGCCCCTTTGATGTATCAAGACAATTAATATGAGAATAGAAATTAATTAATTGTGAAATCACACAATCACAAATATTTATTTCAGGACATAAGAAGGAAGTTTTACAAATGACCATGAATATAATTCAAATAAAAAGGTATTCTTGAGTGTATAATTAACCTCCCATGAGTGCTATAAGAATTAATGACTTAATATTTAAAAAAAGCTATTTGAAATATTTTGATGAGAAATTCCATTAAGTACTTTATAACCTCTACTTGTTAATTAAATATCCTGAGGAATATAATTTTGTTACTGTCAAATGCAACTACAGGGTGTCCCATTCAATGTGACCTACACATTGAATATAAAGCTATAAAATTATAGCTTTTACTCCTAAAAATTTCAGACACTAAAAGTGTTTGGTCAAAGTTACATATACAGGGTTAAAAGCTAAAAGAAAAAGGCCTCTCTTTATCCAAAAAGAAAAAATACATATATTAGTATAATTTAGAATGTGGAACTTACCTGAAAATTTTTATAGTTAAAATATTAAATAATATAAATCCTTGATAGGTATTTAATCATTTACAAAACACCAATTAAAAAACAAAAAAATAATTTTTGGCCCTGGCTGGTGGCACAGTGGATAAGGCACCAGTCTGTGAATCCAAAGATCACTTGTTTGTTTCCCAGCCAGGGCACATAACCAGGTTGCAAGCCAGGTCTCCAGTCAGGTCCTTAGCTGGAGGCAGATGAAAGGCAACCACACATTGATGTCTCGCTCCCTCTCTGCCTCTCTCCCTACCCTCTGTCTCTAAACATAAATAAAACCTTTAAAAAAATAATAAGAGAATCAAATCCTAATATTAAAAAACATTTTTTAAAAATGAAAGCTGATGTTACTGATGTAATACTCAGCAGAAGTGGTTTATGTCCAAACATTAAATGTATGCAAATAAAGGGTGGAAGAGATGGCAAAGGAGGAAGTTATTAAAATCTCTGCAAAAGAAGCTATTTCATATTTTATGATATAAATGAAACCAGTTTCTGTGTGGTTTTTGGCTAAAGACACATTTATATTAATAACATATGTAATGCCCTTTCCAATCTGTAATTTTATTAAATGTAATGAAAAAAAGCAGTGAAATTAATTGACTGTGCTTGGTCAGGATAGGGACATCAAGTCTGAGTAGCATAAAGATGCAAGTTGTCAGCAGGTAGCTGGTAATGCAAGGATGTGTGGAGCAACAAGATTTAATGATAATTTAGAACAAAATATTTCAAGACAGAGGAAACCAGTACACATCCCAGCTTTGCTATGAACTATTATGATGACGCATCAAATGACTTATCACTGTCATTTCTCTGAGACTGAAATGATTAAACTTAGTTCCTTTAGCAGAAATATTTAATCAAACGAATATATGATTATCCTCTGTTATCTGGTCAAAGCTTTCTTCCCAAGTTTCACCCTTCTCTCACCTAGTAATTTAAGGAGAGAGAACAAAGGTCCCTGGCAGAATTTTCAACGTTTCCCCAGCATATGTCTTTTTAAAAACTTTAAGAAAAATCTTCTGAAGCCCTGGCTGGTCGCTCAGTAGATAGATGCCAGCCTGAGAACCCAAAGGTTGCTGGTTCAATTCCCAGCCTATGTATATAACCAGGTTGCAAACCAGGTCTCCAGCCATGTCCGTAGCTGGAGGCAGGTGAAAAGCAACCATATATTGATGTTTCTCTCCCTTTCTGCCACTCTCTAAAAATAATGAATTTAAAAAATTAAACAAACAAACAAAAAAAGAAAATCTGAAAGTGAAGCACCTATATACAAATGTTGGTGGAATATTTAAATGTCAGATCTCAGAGGAATTTGGAGGGGTGGAGTATTATTCATTCAATGTTTTCCATTTCAAAGCATTACGCTGCTACTTAATGTAACTGGATGTCTGTACACTGTATTACTGTATTTGCCCCCAGGAGTCTGGGTGGGCTGGACTTTATGTTAAATGTATTTTAGCCAATAGATTTATTTTATTTAACAGATAAATTCTAAGAAGTCTAAGAAAATCCTCTGCTCTCTTCCAAATCCTTGCTTTGTAAATTGGTGAATCCTCAGAATAGTGGTTGTTTTCGGCAAGCCCTGCAACTGCCTCATCAAATGCTGCCACACAATGCCTTTGGGTCGATGCCTCACCCTTTACTTGAATCACATACTGTGCACACAGCTCACTTCCAGACCCACTACAGTGAGCACTATCGGAATTCTTCTTATCATTTTCCATCCTCAATTGTTCATAAAAATGCAGGTTCTCCCCAGAAACACTGCAAGATATTTTTAGTCATGCCTTACTAAAGGGGTTTATTTAAATGAGCAAATTTTAGAAAATAAACAGTCACCAGACTATTTTAATTAGGAAAACCAACAAACTTGACTTTCTTAATCAAATACCTCTAAAAATTATCCTGAGAGCTAGAGAAGTGGAAATCATTTTTAAGTTTACTGCAAACTTTTTTGTACTATTCTGGTCCTTCAAAACTATCATATTTTTTTTTTTTCCCTCTTCTTCTCATGGCCAGGTTTTATGTTTGGTCTTGGGAAGTGGTGGTAATAGAGGATGGAAAATACAACTTTGGTTTGAAATTCCCTTCCAAAACATTACCTATGATGAGCCTAGTGGTTTACAGTCCTATGAGGTTTCTTTCAGATATTTATAATATAAGAAATTGGTGGGAGGAGATTCCTTTTTCAAATTATTGCCACAAGTATGCATTTCAAATATTAAAATGTGACACTAGGTATGTGATCTTGTGTTTGAAATTTAAAGCCCTTAGCATAACCTAGAACTTGCTCAATAAATAATAATTATTAATGACATTGACATATATTGTTATGAAGTTATGAGTAATATGCTTTTTAACTAGATAGTGGAAATAATGATTCTTAACAAACATAACAGCATTTGCAATTATACTATGAAAATATAGGAAACAAAGGCAAGATTCAAACTCATTGGAGGGGTAACAATCCTTGAGTAAGCTAGTTTCTTGATATATAGTAGTGCCTTTCAGATGCTCAGTTACTTTTTCTGGAGGACCTAGGTGTTGGCTGTCACTTTGATTTCTAACATAAATTTTTATTCCTTTCAAAGAGCATTTCTCTTCAGTTGGATCACTACAGCAGTACCCAAAACACACAGCTTCTGTTTGTGAATAAAATAAATAGCTCACATGAGATTCCATAAAATGTTTTATTGTTAGCAGCTACTGGGAAAACAGCTCACCCCTCAAAATTCGGCACAATAAAACTGCTAATTACTCTGCCTACTCTTAGATCTATATTCATGTTTATCAATTAGGTACTTAAAAAAGACAACATATTGAACAAGTGAAAATGGAGAATAAAGAGACAGAGATTCCAGGATATCACTATAGCATGAGAAGAAGAAAGGTTCTATGACTTACTATTTATATTGGGCTCCTCTTGGGTTAATGGTTAAATGTAAGGGCAGGTAATAATTTTTCCCTACATTAGGAAATGAGCAGGCTGCCAAACACTGCAAGATCACCCAGTTCAAACCTGAATCAACATAGTAGGAATAAAATCACTATTAGAGTCATATAAAGCAAATGGAAGTTTTAAATATATTTATGAAGAAATGTAAAAACCAAGTTATGACCACTTTCAATTTTTCTTCCATGGTATTATTTTATGAAAATGTTTCAGGTATAGTTATTTAAAAATTTAAAAAGCATGCTGTTTAATTTGCTGTGCGCTGCCAAAGTCAGGTAGTTAACATAGGGACATCATGAGGAAGAGATGAATAAAAGAGGAAAATATTTGCTCTTTAAGAAAATGTTACCAGTGTGGGTAGAGTAAGTAAAGAAACTACTAACCGGATGATTAAATGTATACAGATAAATCCCATGTTCCACAGTCATTTCTAAAATTAAATCTATTGCTGTGCATTTCTCCTCAGTGGGTTTTGCTAAAAAGCTTCCAGTTTGGCATCTCTTTCTTTACACCACCAGCACATCTTGGCTAATCACTTTGACAATGACACATGATGCTGCAGCTCCAGTTTGTGTTTGAAAATAACTAATGTCATTATATTAACACCACATTTATTCATGGTGGTATGAGACAAAAGCAAAAGTGAGGAGGACAGGCTGTCATTGACCTTGGTAAATTGTGTGCTTGTCAGTTAAATGAATGAAATCTTCTCTCCTCTTTTGCTTTGCCTTTGTTCCTAGGGGGAGGAAAACATGTTTTGAAGTTTTTAGGATTGAGTGGCCTTTACAACACTATTGTCAACAGTGTTAGAAATGACACCTAAACCACATACCAATGGTATAAAATATACAGATTGCCATCTGTTGAGGTGAGGAGCTGCAAAGTCACATTACAAAAGGTTTAACTCATAGAAATGAGGAGAATTGGAGACAGAAGTCAGTCTATTGCACCAGTCATGCAATTGTAACACTGTAATCTTTAAATATTTGGAAAATAATCTCTATGGCTGAATAATTTGTAAGAAGATCATAATTTAAACTCATCCAGATTGAAGACAAAAAGGCAGCAGTAAAATACAGAATTATAAAGCTTTGTTAGAGAATGGACCTTCTGGCACTTGAATAGATACAACTCATTGAGTTTATTGTCTGGAGTAGGAAGAGTACTGAAGAAAATGCAGGTAAAAGTATATGAAAGCAAGTATATATAAGTTGGTGGGAAGTTGGTAGAGAGATTTTGCCTTAAAAAAACAGCTATAAGTATCTGGCAAGCTGAAAGAATGATTTGAGCGGAAATAATTCAGCAAAGATAATAACCAAGTTCTTTAAAGGGATTTAAATAAGCTTTACATACATAGGAGCACAATCCACCACTTTTCCATTTTGCATCAAATTGTGTTAGACATATGCAGAGACTTGATAAGCAAATGAGTGAAAATAGCAAATAAGAGTATACATATTTTAAGATTTATTCTTATAAAACTAGCTCAAAATAATTATGACCTAAAATATCTCCGATGGCTCTATGCAAACATACAGGTAATTTTTAAAGTGTGAGGCTCTGAGTCAACCAGTGCTTAGCAGAAAACTGTCAACCACTGGATAGTTCCCCTGGTTTGAGCTTTAGTTCCAGGGAATGTCCTTCAACAAAATAAAATGATATATTTCAAGGTGAAAACAAATTAATTTTATTCTATATTCAACTACAGAAATTCTAAGCAGGCTATGGACAAAATACAGGGTAAGGCATAAGTGGGTTTATAGTTGTTCATATGGAAAATAATAATCAGTAAATAATAATACAAAAAAATACTCTGTTTCATTAACTCACAACTGTAAACCTAATTTTGCCAGCCCTGTGTAACACTACAAAGTACAATATTAAGTAAAGGCTCTTAACATGTTGCATGAGCCCAGTAAGCTATTATTGTCAGAATTGTTTCCATATAATCATTCTTTTAAGAGAACCTTTGCACAACTTAGGAGAATTCATTTAAGTAGTTTATTTGTGACTTACTTAAAAAGCAAAATATTATACTAAGCTTAAAATATGTTTTAGAATTTAGTGTACACTAATAACTATCAATTATGTAACAAGAGGCAAAATGTGTTATATTCAAACAGTTCACTATTTTCCTTCAATGAAAAATCATAAACTCTTGATATACTTCATAAATATGGGTTGAATATTAAAAACATTAAGATGAGTGAAAGAAGTGGAATGGGAAGTTTCCAAATTGTATGCTTCTGAAGAATTGTAGCATGAATTGAGAGGAAAAAGCAGGAGAGAACTTTCTGTTTGGTATGAATACTGTAAGTCTTATTGAGGGTATGGGTTATACAAGCAAATAAATATTCCATACTTCATTGAATAGCACAGTTAAGTTTTCTACATTACACTTAATGTATATAAATCCCAAATAATAGAGTATATTTCATTATATGTAAATAAATATCATTTAATAAATATCAACCATGTATAATATATTTAAAAGTGAAATGTTATACTGAGATCAAAATATGTTTTAGATCTCAATATAATAAATGCCTAAATGAATGTAAACAAGTATTTTTTATAGTTAATCAAGTTTGCTATTCTCTCTGGTATGGGTTACCAATCTTGAAATGTCTATAAATAATAAGTTTGAACAAATGAATAAGCACATTAAAGATAATGAGAACTACCAGGTTGTCAAAAGTACAAAGCAGGAAGCCCCTGAACTCACTTCCTCTCACAGACACATCAAATCTACAACTACTTATAGAACAACTATCACTGACAAAAACCTGAAGCCTAGCAGAACAGATTTCCCAAAACTAAAGATGTAAGGAAAAAGCCACAGGTTGTAGAGGAAGAGATGGATTTTAGGTAGGACCCATACCCAAATCAGTAACCCACAATCAGGGGCGGGTAGCATGACAGCAGGGGTTCCCTCCTGCAGATCAAGGGGTTGAAACCCTGCATAGGGATGCCCAGCTTGTGGACTTGCTCCAAAAAGAGGAGCCCCCATAATACCTGATTTTGAGCACTAGCAGAGGTTATTTCTGGGAGAGCTGAGGGAGGAAACTCGGGTGCCTCTTGTAAAGGGCTGGCGCACAAACTCACTTGCTCAGAGTCCCTGCTCAGGAGCAACAGTTCAAAAGGTGCCTGATCAGATGTAAAGAAAATGCATTTACTAAATTTAGGTGAGTGCCAAAGGGGCAGGAATCTGTTAGAACTTTCTCTAAGGACAATTGGACTGGTGATGCAAAATTTTCTCTCATTCCACCTAGCAGGCATTATTCATGACATGGTTCATTAGAACACTGTTTGCCTAGCCCACGTTTTCCCATAAGCACCCATTCCACCCAACTTCTAGCCATTCCCAGAAGGTAACCTTGGCCCACATTAGAGGCCTTCACAATATTGAGCTCCTGCCTCAATATTCCTGGCAGGTTGGCCTCCTCATGAGCAGGGTACCCTGACAAGTGACCCCCAAACAATAGACCCAATAAACAACCTCTGTCTGCACAAGAGACCCTCCTAAACATTTCTAATCCCAAAATGTCCAGTGGGACTTCTATAAACAGAAAATGCCAAAGAAGAAACAAGAAAATATCTGAAGAAAAAAACTCGCTGGTGAAGGCAAACATAGTAAAGGCAGTGAATCAACCACTCATACATCTAGTGTGAAGATTAATACCAGAAGTAATAACACCATCTTTATCTACAATAATTATTTAAGGGAAAACACAAAGATGTAAAATATGACAGCAAAAACAAAACTGATGGGAAGATCTGTAAAAATGTAAGGTTTTTAGAATGCTTTCAAACTTAAGAGAACATCAACTTAAAATAGTCTGCCACATATATAGGTTATATATAAATCTCGGAGAACTACGGAAAAGCAAGGAAGCAATTAACAAAACATCAAAAAATACATAGTTGTCAATAATTATTTTAGGCATACATAGAATAAACGCCCATTCAAAAGATATCAGTAGCTGAATGGATTAAAAAAGAAGATCCACA
This sequence comes from Noctilio leporinus, assembly GCA_004026585.1. Lineage (NCBI taxonomy): Eukaryota > Metazoa > Chordata > Mammalia > Chiroptera > Noctilionidae > Noctilio > Noctilio leporinus. Next base: position 7,793 of record PVIW01006032.1, on the reverse strand, counting down.
CATATGCTGCCTATGAGAGACATATTTAATATATAAAGACACACACAGTATCAAAGAGAAGGGTTTGGTAAAAGAAACTTAATACAAAAGGAAATGAGAAGAAAGCTGAGGTAGTAACATTTATTTCAGGCAAAATGGACTTTAAAACAAAGACTAAAAGAGGTGAAGGGTACTGCATAATGATAAAAGGATCAATCCAACAAGATATAAAACTTGTAACCATCTATGCATACAACATAGGAGCACTAAAATACATAAAGCAAATATTAATGGGCATAGAGGGAGAGACAGTTATATATAAAAATAGTAGGGAATTGTAACACCAAACTTACATCAATAGATACATTATCCAGAGAGAAAATCAACCAGGAAACATTGGTCTCAAGCAACATAATAGATTAGATAGACTTAGTAGATATATACAAAGCACTCAATCTAAAAAGAGCAGAATACACATATTTCCAAATGCACATAAAACATTCTTCAAGATACATCACAGGTTAGAGCAAAAACAAGACTCAGAAATTTAGGACTAAAATCATATCAACCATCTTTCCTGGCCACAATGATATGAAACTAGAAATCAATTACAAAAAGAAAACTGAAAAAAAAAAACATATATACATGCAAGTTACACAACATGATAATAAACAATGGATCAAGTAAGAAATCAGAATGGATATAAAAAATACTATGAGATTATAAAGATAGAAACATAACATTCAGAAGTCTATGGGACACAACAAATGCAATTCTAAAAGAAAAATTCATAACCATATAGGCTTACATAAGGAAACAAGAAAAGTCTCAAATAAACAATCTAACTTTATACCTATGGACTTAGAAAAAAGAAGAACAAACAAAACTCAGTAGAATGGAAATAAATGGAATTCAGACTAAAATAACAATAGAATATATCAATTAAACTAAGAGCTGCATCTTTGAAAAGATAAATTAATAAACTTTTGGTCTGACTCATCAATAAAATAAAGAGAAGACCCAAATAAGTAGAATGAGAACTGAAAGAGATGTTACAACAAATCTTATAGGAATACAAAGGATCATTAGAAAATATGAACAATTTACATGCTAACAAATTTGACAACCTAGAAAAAACAAATTTCTAGAAACATGCAATCTTCTAAAACTGAATTAGGAAGAAAGAGAAACTCTGAACACATCAATTACTAATAATAAAATGAAATCAATAATCCAAAAAAAAAAAAAAAAAACCTCCCAATAATAAAAAATGCAGGACCAGATGGTTTCGCAGGTGAATTCTTTAAAAAATTAATACCTATTCCTCTTAAAAAAATTGAAGAGGAAAGAAGGAAAGAATTACCCTAGTATCAAACCAGATAAAGACACTACAAAACAATTAAAATTACAGGCAAATATCCCTGATGAACATAGATGCAAAAAATAGTAAAATATTCTCAATCAAAAAATAGTAAAATATTCTCAATGAAGTATTTGTAAACCAAATTCAATAATACAGTAAATGGATCACCTGTCATAATCAAGTAAGATTTATTTCAGCAATGCAAAAGTGGTTTAACATTCACAAATCAATTAATATGAAATGCTACATAAACAAAAGAATATTATAAATCAAATGGTAATCTCAATAGACATAGGATAAAAATGAAAAAGTTCACATTCAACATCCATGACAAAAACTTTAAGCAAAGTTGGTATAGAGGGAACATACCTCAACATAATCAATATAACTGAGTTATTACCATTTAAGAGGAAATAAGCATTTTTTGGTGTGTGATTAACATGGAACAGCATTGTTTCCTAGCAGTCATTAACATAAGTGCTCATTTAGTCCTGTCATCTATTCCATTACAACCAATTAATTATACACATTGAAACAGCAAAGCAATACTTTTAAAATTTCATCACATTATACAATTGTTGAGTATTTTTAAAAGGAGCCTCATTACAAGAAGAGTAAAAGACTGGAAAGCCATGTCCAAAGTTACTTTTCTGGAAGCCTTGTTAAAATTACAGGGAATGTGGAGTAAGAAGACTTGGGTTTATTCATCTTGTTCTACTGTAACAACTTAAAGTGCTCTGTGATATTGGGAAAATCACCTATTCTCTAACATTTATCATAACTATAATGTACGTGATATAGTGTATAGTTCAAATCCTTTATCACAATTCAGAAATTCTTAAGGTTCTGAAAACTAGTTTTTTTCTCCCCCGAAAGGTATAATGTAAACTCATTTGGTATAAAATACGACCTGTACTTATTTAGGCTATTTATAGTATTATAAAATTCTCACCTACTATAAATTTTTCATTGTTCTGTTGAAGAAATATTAATATATTTGCATATGAAACACTGGCCCTTGGGAGTATTACATATTCTATTTTATATTACCTTTCTTCATTTAGAACATGAAATATTCTAAATACCAAAACCATCATGCCCCAAAATGTTTTAAATAGGTGACTAAGGACCTTCACAATCCATGCTTTCAGCTCAGCCTGGTATTGCAGTACTAGGCCAGCATGTTAAGGAATAATTTAGATAGAGGTAGAATATCCAGGCAGTTGAGGAGGACATTTGTAAATGTTATTTAGGTAAGAAACCTGAATTAAAAACATTTTAGTCTCTAGTATCTGATAACTCCATCTCCAAATCACTTAGTTTTGTTTCATTTATGTGGTATTCATACCCTTTGTGCCCTGTAATATTGTTAATGAAAGAAATTGTGTGTGTGTGTGTGTGTGAGATATTGAGAAGTTTATACTTGTATCCAGCAAACAGTAAAGGGAGGTATTCTTTAGGTTCACTCTTTGTCCTAGGGTTTTACCCCTTAAAAGGTCCCAACTGAAAGTATACACAGTATTTCCAGGTATAACTCCTTACCTTAAAGACCCTAACCTTCTATTTTTTGCCTATCAACGACATGCTGTTTAATGTGTGGTTTTATATATAGTAGCCAAATCTTTGAGTTGCTGTCTTCTCTCGGCTACTGGTTATGTAATTTTTTCATTACCTCTTTAATGTCTAATATTTTGTGCATTTATTTTTCTTATTCTTTAATTATATTGTATTTTCAATTATATTTTGTACTGGTTTCAGGTTACAGGAAAGTATAGACAATCATATTTTATGAAGTATTACCCTGATATTTCCAGTACCCATTTGGCATCATACATAGTTATCATAATATTATTGGCTATATTCCATATGATATACTTCGTGGAAAAGAGTCTGAACAGTCCTCAAAAAACTTTTATATAGAACTGTTTTATGACTAATGATTCCTATTCTGTGTATATATTCAAGAAACCCGAAATACTAATTTGAAAAATATATATATGCATCCTTATAGTCCTTGTAGCATTATTTATAATAGCCAAGATATAGAAGCAACCCAAATGTTCATCAACAGAAAAGTGAATGAAAACAAAAAATAAAAACATTGGTACATATATACAATGGAATATTACATGACCATAAAAAAGAGTGAAATTTCACCATTTGCAATAGCATAGATGGACGTAGTAGGTATTACACTAATTGAAATAAGTCCATCAAAGACAAATATCACATGATCTCACATGTGGAATATAAAAAAGAAAATAAACAAATAAATCAAAACAGGGAAAAGGGGACTTGGAGAACTGGGTGAAAGTGGTAAAGGGATTAAGAAGTACAAAGTGGGACTTCAGGTCAAGGTGGTGGCATAGGTAAACAAGGTTCTCTTCTGTCAGGTCCAGTCTTGTTGAGTGCAAGACCACCAAGTGATAATAGTGGGGAAGGCCCTTGTCTGGGGGCAAAGAAGAACCTTTTGCATGCTTTATTGCAGCAACAAACTAACGAACACAGGACCGGGCAGCTGAGGGTGTTGGCATGCTCATGCTTGGTTGTCTCACCCTGTACAGCAGCAACTAAGGGTGTCAGCATCCTCATGCTTGGTTATCCCTCCCTTGTGCAGTAGCTGCATCTAAGGTTAATGACCGCAGAGAGTATAGGCATTTCCACATCCACCCTTCTGCTTCCACATGGTGGGTTGCTTGAGAGTGCTATCATTCCCATGTATGGCTATTCCAGTCTCCCACAACAGCAGTGCATGAACTAAGCTTACAGCAAGGGCAGTCTTATATACACGTTGGAACAATAGAGGCTCTATGCCTAAGAGTTACATCAGCCTGCTCAAAGTTGCTAAGTTGGTTACCTCCACAGCTCAGTGTTCCAAAGTTTCTGGGGATAAGATTAACTCCAAGGCTAGCTCCTTGGCTGACCCCATAGGAAGGTCCAGCCATATATAGACAGGGAACTTCCTTCCCCTGACAACTTCCTTGCACAATTACAACAAAAATTACCACTAGACTACAAAATAAATATCACCCAGAATTGTCAGAAAATAGAGCTGCATAGAAACTTGACAACCAAGGAATCAAAGAAGGCACATTCATACAGATGGGGGCATAGACATGGAACAGACACTCCCACACCCACATGTAGTGAATAAAAATTGAGAGAGATACCTTTGGAGTGAAGTGTCTCTGGAGATCCCAGACTCACACTAGACCATCCAGCCCAGGGTTCCAGTGCCAGGAAGATAAGTCACTCTATCTTCTGGCTGTAAAAACCATTGGAGGTTGGGGCAGCAGAAGAAACTGCAGGATTTTCAGGGGTCTCCTCTTAAAGGCCCCATCATGGACTTAGGGCTTATGCAGTCTCACTCCCTCTGAGCTTTAGCACCAGGGCAGCAGCTGGAAGGACAACAGTGGCATACAGGGAGAAACTGAAGTTTTTGGCATCAGGGTGAGTACTTGGGGACAGCTTCCTCTCAGCCAAAATCCTATTGTCCCTTTTTTGAGCATTCCCCAACACCAAACCACAGAGTGGGAACATATCAGAGACTTCATCAATCTGGTTCACATTGATTTGCCCCACCCTGGCCATTATAGAAGACTTCACCCCATCCAACTTATAGGTGTGTTTTTCTACAATAGACCATGTTACAAAGACAGGGAGTGAAAGGATCTCTGCCTAACACATAGAAACAAACACATGGAGGCTGCCAAATTGAGGAGACAAAGATCTATGGCCTAAAGGAAAGAAGAGAGCAAAACTGCAGTAAAAGAACTAAACACAATGAAGATAACCAATCTATCACATGCAGAATTCAAAACCCTGGTTATTAGGATGCTCAAGGAACTCATTAGGTACTTCAACAGCTGTAAAAGACTGAGGCAGAAATAAAGGTTACACTAAGTGAAATAAAGAAAAAATTACAGGGAGCCAACAATAGAGTGGAGTGGATGAAACTGAGAATCAAATCAATGATTTGGACCATAAAGAAGAAAAAAAATATTCAATCAGAAAAGTGAGTAGAAAAATGAGCCTCTGGGACAATATCAAATGTACCAATATTCAAATCATAGGGGTGCTGAAAGGAAAAAAGAAAGAACAAGAAATTAAAAACTTATTTGAAAATAATAGTGAAAGAAAACTCCTCTAATTTGGTGAAGGAAATAGACGTATACATCCAGGAAGCACAGAGGGTCCCAAACAAGAAGGACACAAAGAAGACTGTAACAAGACACATTATAATTAAAATGCCAAAGTTTAAAGATAAAGAGAATTTAAGAGCACAAGAAAAGCTGATAGTTACCATAAAACAGTTAGCTGATTTCTCTGAAGAAACTTAGCAGGCTAGAAGAGACCGATAAGGAGTATTCAAAGTGCGGAAAAGCAAGGACCTACAACCAAGATTACTCTATCAAGCAAAGCTATCATTTAGAATCAAAACACAGATAAAGTACCTCTCCGACAAGGTAAAGCTAAAGAAGTTCATCATCACCAGACATTATATGAAATGTTGAAGGGACTTATTTAAGAAAAAGGTCAAAACTATGAACATTAAATGACAATAAATTCATAATTGTCAACAATTGAATCTAAAAACAAATGAAGCAAACAAAGTAGAACAGGAACAGAATCAGAAGCTCATTTGGAGGCTTATCATTTGGGAGGGGAAAAGTGGAGAATAAGGAAAAGGTGAAGCAATTAAGAAGTACAAATTTGTATATACAAAATAGAGAGAATGTTAAAGAATAGTACAGAATGGCCCTTTCTAGTAGCACCATGGATAGGGTGCCGACCTATGAATCCAAAGGTCACTGGTTCTACTCCCAATTAGGGCATAACCAGGTTGCAGACCAGGTCTCTCTTTGCTTCTCTCCCTTCCCTTCTCTCTAAAAAGAATAAACAAAATATTTTAAAAAGAAGATTTTATTCATTATTTCTAGAGAGAGGGGAAGGGAGAAAGGCAAAGAGGGAGTGAAACGTCAGTGTATGGTTGCCTTTCACCTGCCTCCAGCTACAGACTTGGCTGAAGACCTAGTTTGCAACCTGGTTATATGTCCTGGCTTGGAATCGAACCAGCAACCTTTGGGTTTGCAGGCTGACACCTTATTCACTGTGCCACCAGCCAGGGCCTATGAATAAAATCTTAAAAAAAAAAAAAAAAAAGGAGAGGGAAGATGGCGACAGAGTAGAGAGCAGTGCTGATGGTGTTCTCCAGTGCCAAAGCAACTAGAGGACAGGATAGGGAGCTTGAGACGTCTTCAGGACCCTGGGGATTGGAACAGGCAGCATCTGGACACAGGGGAGCAGAGCCCAGAGGCAGAGGAGGCCAGCAGGACAGTAGGTGAGGCGTTCCCGACCGACCGGCCAGCGGGCCGAGGTCGGCTCTGCCCAGAGGGGCGCGTTTGACTGGGGCCAGTTTCAGGCTCCCTGGCGACTGGAAGTCTCAGCAGTGACATGCGGGCGGCGAGGGCAAACGCAGTAGGGAACACGGAATTGAACTCTTGCAGGGGAGGGACTGTGTGAGAGACTCACCCCGGCAACAGGGAGAGGTTTCGCGGCGCGCGGGGCTAGAGGCGGAGGAGAAGAGTCCTGCGGGAAGCCGGAGCAGGGGGAGCGGGAAGTGCACTGGCCGGGGCGGCGAGAGGGCGGAAAAACGGAGCTGCTGGGCCGCTGGGGAAACAGCAGCTAGAAGCCCCTGCGAGGGGGGAGGCCCAGCCCGGTGCAACCACACAGGCCCCCAGGCTCCGCGGGAAAATCCAAAAGGCAAGCCAGAGAGCCTGCAAGCCGGGAACTTGTGGCGCACGACCCGCCATTGCCGGAGACAAAAGCCGCACCGCCTACACCTGGGAGGGGCTCATCACAGAGGCCGCTTAGTAAAGGACTCTGCGGAGAGCTGATTGGCTTGGGGGCGTGGTGCCCGCCCTGGAAGGGCGGGACAGTGTAGGCGGAACCCAGACAGTGTTGACTGACAGGCCCGGCCTCCTCCCGGAACTGCAGGGGTGGGACCAGTCGTCACAGGGACCGGCAAAGTTGCGGGCTGCCCTGCAGAAGTGCTGGGGGCTGTCCTGAGCAGGAAACTCTGCCAGGAGTGGGAGGGGGCTGCCTGCCTGCTCCAGAACATCAGCAGCCCTAAAACCCAGCCAGGCTGTGGAAGGCCCAGCCTACCTGGGGGCGGACACTCAGAATCAGCCCTACTGTGACAATCAGAGGCCCTGCCAGGCGCCAAGACTGGCTAGAATATAGACTATAGATTGTAAAGTCCTGACCAAGAAAAAGAGGCAGCATCAGGAAAGGGATTGCTGCCAATCTCAAGCACCTGAATTATACCGAGAGCAATATGAACTATTAAGCCTCAACATATCCTTTGCAAAAGTTACTCATCACATATTCTTAATCCCCCCCATACCTCAATCCACCTAAATATCCAAGACCCTCCCCTACTCTCGAATTA